>NIPQ01090942.1:0-40202 GCA_002806875.1 Lepidotrigona ventralis hoosana | reverse complement strand
TTTTTTTTTTTTTTTTTTTTTTTTTTTTTTTTTTTTTTTTTTTTTTTTTTTTTTTTTTTTGTACAAGAAAAGATATGTATGAAAATGAAATGGAAGAGTGAAAGAGGAAAAAGAGCGCGTGTATGTATGATGTGTGTGTTTGAAAGAGGAAAGGAGACGAAATAGTAGTTCGATCGCTCTTGAAGCGCTCGAAAAAGTGCCTTCAACACGCTCGACGCGGATGGGACCTAACTTAAAACAGAGCAAAATGGATCGAGGCTAGGACGCTTCTCTAGTTTGTAAGTTTCCTAAACACTGTACTAAAATATAATAAATTAATGCTAATTAAAAATGAAGAATTCAAATTTTCCAGTTTTAATTTTAACATGAATTGTAATGACATTTTCAAAAGGAGATTAAATTCATGTTGAACTATAACATTTTGTACATTATGCTTTCAAAATCATATATAAAGTTTGTAACTTTATAAGTTTCTAATTTAAAGACATTAATTACAATCAGTCGTGTTTTATATATAAAATTGTATAATGCATCGATTATTTTTTATTCATTTGTTTAAAGGAATAGAATAAAATTTAATAACAGTTTTACATAGTAACATTGTATGGTTATTATATCTGACTAGAAAAATGGAAATTAAATCATTAGGATAGAATTATTAATAATTAAAATATAAAATTTTTTCATTAACAGCCTTATATTCCACTTTCGATCGATACATAAGTTAAGTGATTTCAAATGAAGAGCTTTACAGGATATATACATATATCCGATATATATATGTGTGTGTGTGTGTATATATATATACATATATATATCAGATATATATATATATCCGATTATGGAAAATAATTTATATCCTGCGAAATAATTTTCAGCGCAGAGAGATATATTTATAAAAAGAGCTGCGATGATTGAAATTGTAGATACATTTGCTGTTATGTGTGTACTCATATATACATTTTTTTAATAAGATTTTAGCAATTCTAATTATATAAAGATAATGTTTAATTGAAATTTAAAGTTTATAATTAAAAGTAATTCCTTACACAAGTTGCAACAATTTTAATTATACCCTCGTTTTCATATTTAATCTTGTAATAAGTATATCTAGGTAAAGCAGTAACAATTTATATGTACTTCCAAAAACAACTTTTAACAATCTTTATTTAACAATGTTTTGTTTTAATTATATATTATTACCAATTGAGATATCAATTAATTATATATTACCAAAAGATTGCAAATGTAAATACAATTTCAATTTTTTATTACGTCTGAAAGAAAAAAATAAAGAAAGGAGAAAGAGTATCCCACAACTCTTAGAAAACAGCACATCGGTGGCCTTTTTTTTAACCGATGGTTTATTGACCAAAGGTACGAAGCACTCATGAAGACGCAGAGAGGTCCGATAAAACGAATGAGATGGACGAGAGGAACATGTTCAGAGCATGAAAGAGTTCTACTCTCGATCTCTCTCCGCAATGTGTCCTCGGATAAAGTGAACGTTAATGTCACTTGAGACATCGTTCGAAATAAAACGCGCCAACATAGCCACCTCTCATTGCTTTTGCTACATTCTGCTCAAATGCTCTCCTATTATTTTGCAAAACCTCTGCAGCATCTTTATTCAATGGATCTTCTGGATTTGGTTCCTGAAAAACAAATAATATAAATTTTCTTAATAAAAATTTCTCTGTTTAATTATATAAGCATTTATATAAAGTTTTCTACGTTTGTTATGAAAAATATAATAATTTTTTGTTATACTAAGTACCAAAAAAAGATATTGTAATCCATAAACTATAGAATTAATTGTAAGGACCGGTTTCCAATCTTCTCTTAAAATATTCAGACACACATTGCCATCCAAGTCAATATTAGGATGATAAACTTGTGTTTCACATTTCACTTTAGGCGGCTCATGAGGATAATTTGGTCCAACTTTAAAGCTGAAGACAAATCGACCGCCTCTATAAAATCCCTAAAAAATTAAAAAATCATTACCGAAACTGTGAAGAAGAAAAACGAATGTTCTTACCTCGTCTGGACAAATGATTAGTTTAAAGCTAAGAAGATCATCTGGATCAGGAAACTCTGTCCCACATGTTTTTGGAAGATTAAGTTCATTTATGTCTATATAAAATAAAAATTTCTTAAAATATATATGAAAGAATGAAAAATATATTTTAAATCAAACTTCAAGGTTACTTAAAGGTCAAAACAGCGAATAAAATGTTTTTAATGAAAGAAAACTTGAGATTAAATATCAATATTAACTACGAAAAAGATAAAAAGCAAATTATTTCTTACTTAAATCTTTTTCATGAGAAATCACACTAATAATTACTACTCTGAATTGAATATAAACAAATATGTTTATTATTTATTAAATTAACTTTTATTTCTACTAATTTATTTTTTTAGCTTGTTTTTATTCTAAATCTATGATATTTGTCAGAATGTAGATATTTTATAAAAAAAATGTATAAAGTTTATGTCTATGAATTGATATATACTTTCAAAAGAATGTGAAAATAAATCAATTTATAAATACTGTATATAATTAAATACGGGATCAATGAGAGTCAAAAAAAAAAAAAAAACTAAATACAAAATGTGCGAATAACATGGTACCATTGAAAAATGAACAGACATTGACTGTTAGGAAATTCAAAACCAATTGTAACGTGAAATCTTAATAAAGTCTCTTCGATCAACTTTTAATGGGATCGTTTCAATTTTTATACATTAAATAAGATGAACAAAACGGAAATTTCAAGGGTAACGATTAGCCGTCAATAAACCTTTTGTGATTCTCAGTTGTGCTGCAGATGCCTTCTTTTGGGTGCCAGCTTTTGGCGACTCGCCATCCTTTTTCGCCTGTTTCAATGAGAATAATTTAATCATGATAAAGTGGCGGTGCCCGGCGTGGAAGGCACAAAAGTCTTCTTCCTCGATCGGCCACGCGCGCAGCTACGATGCACGCAACAAAACTTTTTTGACAATGGAAACAACTACTGTAAATTTACGACTGGTTTCACGTGGACGGAACAGATCTCGTTTCTGTTACAATCACGGTATTAAAGTACCATTTTTCACATGCTACACTAAAGCCTGTCTTTCATTTATGCATACATACACATCATAACATAGAACTCTAGATTAAAATTGAATAACCGATTCTTCCTGATTAAACCAAATTTTTTTTTAATATTATTTGTTATTTATCTGTAACAGTAGATAGAATATAAAAACTAACTTTACTCACTTCGAAATTAATGCACACATCACTGTCTTCTAAGTCGCTAAGAATTTTACATTTAAAATAAAATTGTTATTATTCTCTTGTTATTTTATATAAATGGTTATAATAAACATATATTAAAACGAAAGATATAGAATCTGAATCATTTATATTATATTTCATTGCAAATATAAAAAAAATTAAATACAATTCTTATTGTTTAAACATGATTGGAGATTGCGTGTAACGATTCGAGATTCTACCAATCATAATCTTCTACATATATTAGAAACCTTTATTCGAGCAATGAAAATATCTTTCTCGGTGTCGTTGAATATACGAACAATTATTTGCTGCTACAAGAGAAAATATATAAACACTATATAGATGGTTCAATGTTCATTTCGAGTTAGAGTGAGGTTCAAGACGTCAATGGCTTACGTTAGTTGTGCATGTTGCTTGTAACGATTAAAAATTGACGAAACAGAGTTACTCGATACGTGTATATATTTTTCAAATTTGACAGTAAACGACAACACAATGGCTGGAACCCGAGATGAAATTTTAGCTAATTTTCAGGTGATTTATTGGTTGATTGATTGTTCGTTAATATCATATACAAAATAGAATTTTAGGTTATGATATGCATTAATGACATTGACAGTAGTAAAAAAAAGATGTATGAATATAAAATAATATTTTCGTTTGTTTTTTTTTCGAGCTATCAAAATTTTAACGATATTTTAGAATATATAAAAAGAAAATTATATATAGGGTGGTTTGATAATTAAAAATGCAATCAGAAAGAAAGCGATTCCATAAAAAAAAAAAATTAAATTTTGTATGTATGAAGATTTTTTGTTTCCAAGAAACTCAGAAAATTGAATTCTGCATATTATTAATATTAAAATAATATTCTATGATGTTCGATATTGTTTATTTTTAAACGTTTCTTTATACTTCTTTTGTCTTCTGTACTGTATTTATGAATCATGAAAACAAAGACTAAAAAATTACAAATGGATAAACGGACTGTAAATAAAAAAAGAATTGTTCTACTAATTTGAAACGTATTGCTTGAAACTAATTTTAAATTAATATTTATATTTATTATTTACAAAATATAAATAAATATAAACTATTCTTTTAGGCATGCACGGGAATTGATGATGTTGGCGATGCTATTAAATACTTAGAAGAATCAAATTGGGATTTATTGGTAAACTTTTTATCTAAATTTATTTATATATTATATGTAGAAATCAATCCATTAAAGTTTAAATGATATATTATATAGGCAGCAGTAAATCAAGCTATGCTTCGTAGTACACAACAATTATCTTCTGAAGTAAGTCCAGACATAGAAATGATAGAAGAAATTGAAAGAATGCCTCAAGCTCATTCATTACAATCTCAAACCAATTGTGATTCTAAAAGTAGTTCCAAGGTAGAAATAACAGAAAATTCAAAACCAGGAACAAGTAAACCTAAAAGTTCTGAAAGAGAAAGAATTCTTACATTCCATATTAATCATCTTAATAATGAATATAAAATAAATTTGTCTGAGTTTTCATCATTAAGTAAGTAATCAATGCATTTTATATGTTATCTATGTATAGTAATTGGAATGAAAATTTTATATATAAAAATATCTTTTTATAGAGGATCTCAAACAGCTTATATGGGTACAAACAAATGTGCCACCTTGCCAACAACGTCTTTATGGATGGAAGAAAGAACCAAAATCAGATTATAGATCACTGCAATCATTAGATTTGCCTAAAGAAAATACTTTATATATGTCTTCTGCAACAGAAGATGCTGATTTAACAAATGATATGTAAGTAAATTTTTTGAAAATTTATGTGTCTATAAAATATTTTAATTTTATATACTACAATTATGCATTTATTGTTTTTTCTAGAATGAGTTTATCAAATCGAATGACACAAACATATACTTTAAATATTAAAGATGAAATAAAAAAGGAAACGTATAACTTGAAATTTCCTGGAACCAATACAATCTTGGATGTAAAATCTGGCATTTATTCATTAACAACTGTTCCAGTTCGAAATCAACAATGGAAAGGGTGGCCAAGTTCAGTAAAAAACGATAATGTTATGTTAGCGCAAAGTGGAATTTCTTATCCAGAACATGATTTGTCTGTTAATGAAATCCCCATAAAAAAAGATAGAAAGGTATTGATAATTAAATTGGAAATTATATATAGTTTTATTTAAAGTAATGCTTATATATTTTCAGGAAGTTATAGACCTAGTTGAGAGTGATAGTTCTATAGATGAGGATGATATAGAAGATGATGTTTTTGTAGATAATGTCAGATCTACAAAAACTCAACGTCTTAGTAAGAAAATTAATTTTTTTTAATTCAATTCTATATTATTAATGATGATTTGTAATATCTCTATCGTATTAAATACTAAAAAGCTAAATTTGTTTCTAGTGCCAGAAAATGTAACAGATGAAACAATAGGAACAATGCATTTTGCAGAAGAATTCGAAAAACGATATGGACCAGCACATCCAGAATTTTTTACTGGTACATTTAAAGATGCTGTTAAAGAATCATGCTTAAAGCCAGCAAAAGAGGTTTGTAATTAATAGTATTATTATCTGTTTTAATTGGTATTTTATATAAAACATAATTTTTTTATGTATTACAGAGAAAATTGTTAGCTGTATATTTGCATCATGATAATAGTGTATTAGCAAATGTATTTTGCACACAGTTATTAAGTTGTGAGGCAGTACTACAAGTTTTGTCTGCAAATTTCATTGTATGGGGTTGGGATATTACATTTGAATCCAATAAGCAAAAGTATATATAATTATAAAATATAATTTTTTAATAACATCGAATCTTTTTTTACAAAATATTTTTAATTTACAGATTCCTTTCATCTGTAAAGCAAACATTAGGATCATTTGCAACATTAGCTATGGAAAATATAGATGTTGATACTTTACCTGCTCTTGTAATTATAATGAGAGCTAGATCCATTACAGAAATGTTTACAGTAATACATGCCAATGTCGGAGTAAATGAACTATTAACTAATTTAATTCACGTTGTTGAAGTATTTCAGGTAAATGAAAATTAATATACAATGTTAACACAATATCTAGCATTACATTTATATTTTTTTTAAAACAGGAACAGAGACGAACAGATATTGGTGTTGAAGAAGAAAGACAAGCTAGAGAAAGAGTAAAACAAGAACAAGATAGAGCATATCAAGAAAGTTTAGCTGCAGATAGGTATATTGAAAATATATATAGTATTTTGATAAATGAATATATTCGTAAATAATTATTTTTATTTGCACATAATTTTAGAGCAAAAGAAGAAGCAAAACAAATGCAAGAAGAACTAGAAAAACAACGAAAAGAACAGGCTGAAAACGAACGGTTGGCTGAAGAAGCAAGAAAGGAAGCTCATAGACAAGCAGTTGAATCAAGTTTACCTCCTGAACCACAACAAAGTACTGGTGATGGAGTGCTAAAAGTACGAGTGCGGCTTCCAGCTGGAAAATTCCTCGAACGTAGATTTCGATCTGATACACCATTACAAACACTTCTTAATTTCCTTATTGTGGAAGGTTATCCAACAGACGAATACAAAGTTCTGTGTAATTGGCCTCGAAGGGATGTAAGTAGATGATGTAAGCACTTGAGTTCCCACTACATAGATGTGCTCCTCATTTTATTAAATATGGAGGAACGATCTCTTTACATGTGTTGTTAATTCGTTACAGTAAATTTAAATTTTTAGTGCAATTAAAATTTATTCAAAGTTACTTTTTTCAGTTAACTTCTATGGATTCGAAACTCACACTTATGGATCTGAAATTTTGCCCTCAAGAAACAGTAATTTTAGAAGAACGATAAGTAACTTGTAATTAAATTAAAATGTAGAAATTAAGCATTGCAATATTCTGAAAGTGTTATTTATTTAACAAGTTTTGAATAGTTATCAGTTAGTATGAATTCAGTTCATTGTGCAACTACATTTTTATGCTGTACTTTTTCGTACTTCTCATTCGTACGACAAATGTAGTCTTACATTATAAAAAAAAGTTCTTTCCATGCATGTGCATTGTATATTTTAAATTCCTAAAAATAAATTACATTTTAAAAAACCTCAAACAAAAGTAGCCTTTTGTTTGTTGTTACCATTATTGCAAGAAGTATTTAAAGATATATTAAAGGAGTTCAATTTGTAATAAATACGAAAATTCATAATAAAAAGATATTTTGAATAATATTAAATTTTCCTAAGAATTTTTATTATAAATATAAAGATGCAGCAAAAACAATATCACGCTTTATAAGTTTAATTGCTTCGCTAAATTTATTTTCTAAATCCGTATTTCCAATATTTTTTGCTGCCTGACATAACTGTCTAAGAACTTCTTCTAAACGACGCATACATCTTATGATAGAACCTAGAATGAATTAAAATTATATTTTTTAAGAATTATATATGAAATTTGATAATTTAATAAAAAAAATAATTTTAAATGTACCTTCAAATATATCTGTCATTTTACAAATTTGCAAAAAAGTAGCTCCTTTACACCAAGCATATACAATGTCCATCAAATATGGTTTAAATCTTTCTACATATGCATCTTCATCTAGTTCTAGATTAGCTTCTGTAGATACTTTTGCTATTCTTCGAGCTAAATCCTGCATTTGTCTAAGTGGACCACTTAATTCTTCAGTGCTCTTAGGCATCTCATTCGATTTGTCATCGCAAACGAAACAACTAATTAATGCTACCATTTGCGGAATACTTAACGAATTAAATAAACCATTAAAAATCATTTCTGTCATTAATAATTCATCAGTCCCATTAAGCTCACAAGCAACTCGGCCTTTTAATTCTATAACGTCTGATGCTGTACAATATGCCATTCTTCGTAATACTCGTTTTCTACATTTTAATTCATCCATTTGAAGTATTGATTTAGCTTCTTTTAATTCTAATTTAGCTTGTTTCAGCTGATTACCTAATTCTTCTTTATATAAAAATTGTTCGTATAAAATATTTACATTAGGATCCTACATTAAGTAAAAAAAAAAAAAAAATAAAAAATTCATCGTTATTGTAAAAGTTATTAAAATCAAAAAAGATAATATGTACATAAACAAAAAATGATTTTTTTACCTTATGCAATGGATGAGCATATAATCTCTCTTCTAGCATTTCAATTTTTTTAACAATATCTTTGAAGATTTCATCTTCAATATGCATATCTGTAATAGGATTCAACAATGGTGGTCCATCTGGAAATCTTTTTTTTACTTCCTGTATCGTTTTTAATACGCTTTTCCTGTTATCAGATGGTCTTAAGTCTTTCGGATAATACAATCTAAGTGAACTTATTTGGGAAATTAAAGTATGTATAACGGGAACTACTTCCATATCACCTTCTTCTCCTTCATGACAAGGTACAGGGCATCCTTCACTAGAGTCTTTAGAGATATGAAGTAATATATCAATAATAATAACAGTGTTTTCTTTTGGATTGGATGGATTTTTAGGGTTTTTCTTTTTGAAATTTACAATAATGCCCCAATCAAACATTTCATTTTCATTTTTTACCTACAATCACCAATATGATTATAAAAAAATGATTTTGAACATAAATGACATATATATGTGTATATAAATACATACTTTTACTAATCTTCCAGGTTGTAAAAATGGAAGTAAATATTCTGGTTTTGTTAAAAAAGATCTAAATTCAGTACTAAGACGTTCAAGTTGTTCACGTATATCATGATAGGATGATATATGATTATACCTATCAATCGTCACTGCATTATATGCAATTTGCAAATCTTTTACTTCTACAATAATTCACAAAAATAATATTTTATTCTAAACCGTAATATTTAACAGACAAATAAACAATTCACTTACTGTTATATAGATTCGGAATAGAGGCTTGATTTTGAAATTGATAAAAACTCCTTTCCAACATATATTCTGGATTAATTTCCTCAACTCTTAAAAGGTTCAAAACCATGTTGTAAGTTAAATGAAATGCTGAATTAATAGGATCTGGTTTCCCTTGTACAATTGCTTTACCAACGACTGGACTAACTTGCTCATCTATCATTAATATTACTATTCCTTTCTCATCTAAGCCTCTCCTTCCAGCGCGACCAGACATTTGTATATATTCTCCAGATGTAATCCAACGGAAATCTTTACCATCAAATTTTCGTGATGCTGCAAATAAAACTGTACGTGCTGGCATATTTAATCCCATAGCAAAAGTTTCTGTTGCGAATAATGCTTTTATTAATCCTTCTCCAAACAGTATTTCTACAGTTTCTTTCAAAATAGGTAAAAGTCCACCATGATGAATACCTATTCCTCGTCTCAAAAGAGGTAATACATTTTCAACTTGTGGTAAACGTCGATCTTCTGGATTGAGAACATCCATAGCATTATTAAATACTTCATCTACTAATTTCTTTTCTTCTAATGTATTTAAATCTAATTTAGCCAATTGCATTGCATATGTCTCACAATCCTTTTTCGAAAAATTAAATATAATTACTGGTGCAAAGTTTCTTTCCATAATCATTTTAACTATCTTAAAAATATTTGTTTGTCCAACATTTGATGGGCGAATACCTCCTTTACGACCTTTAGTATCCCCTTTAGCTGCATCACCATGTTGCAAGCAAGACATTGCTCTATTAAAATTTTCTTCTTTGAATTGCCCCATTTCATCTACAACCTACATAGATTATAAACATAGATATATAAATATAAGTTGGTTATTTCATCACAAGTTATTTGTTTATTGTAGTCTATGTACCAAGTGGATACCATCGCCTCCAACAGGAAATATATAATGCTGTAAAGGAGTTGGTCTGTAATCTGTATAAACAACATGACATGGTTGCTTGTGTAAATGTGCAACCCACTCTACAAATTGTCTGGCATTAGGTATAGTAGCAGAAAGAAACACATAATGTACATTGTCTGGTAGTAATATTAATGTTTCCTCCCAAACAACTCCTCTTTCTTTGTCACGCATATAGTGAATTTCATCAAAAATTACCCATCCAACTTCACGCATTACCTAAATATTATGTGTATTATTGAGATTAAAAGAGAAAACTAAAATATTATTTACATTTAATTATATTTATAATAAAACTTTAGAAACCTCAGATCCTCTATACAGCATATTCCTTAAAATCTCAGTAGTCATGATAAGCACACTTGCTGTTGGATTAATTGTAACATCTCCAGTTACCAAGCCAACATCCTTAAAGTCTTCAAAAAATTCTCTATATTTTTGATTACTTAATGCCTTTATGGGTGTTGTATAAATAACTCTTTGTTTATCTCTTAATGAACATGCTATTGCATACCTATTTTGCACATTATTATTATAATTAACAATAGATTTGATTAAAAATTTGTTATTTTTTCAAAACTGTAATACATACTCTGCAACAACAGTTTTACCAGCTGATGTATGTGCAGAAACCAAAACTGACTGATTATTTTCAATACATAATATTGCTTCTTTCTGAAAAGGATCCAATACAAATTTATATTCTTTGGCTGGTTTGCCTTGCTTATTTTCCAAAGGTACATATTCATAATCTGGTGGAACTGCAACTTCATGTGTACATGACTCAATTGTTTCTATTGTATGTATTTTAATACGTGATGTTAATTCTTCTATACTATAAAAATTTAGAAAAAAAACATTATCCAAAGATAATTATTAAATGATCTAGATAAAATTTTGCAAATAATTTTTTTCTGAGAGAAACAACTATTTTATCTTACTTTAAATCCTCCAATATAGGATCAGGCCGTGATTTTTTGGAAATAAATTCATCAGAATCATTTTCAAGTTCTCGTTTAGTTCCACTTTCTGCATTAGTTTCTCTGCATGTATATTATTTCTTTTAATTAAAAATATTCCTTAAATTTACTTAACTTTAATTTACCTTACTCTGCATGTATATTATTTCTTTTAATTAAAATATTCCTTAAATTATCCTTAAATTATTTCTTTAAATAAAAATATTCTTTAAATTTACCTTCGTAAGTATATAAGTTGTATATAAAAATATAAAATATAAGTTGTATATAAAATATAAAATATAAGTTGTATATAAAATATAAGTTACGAAGAGGTTATGGAATCAACTTACTTTTCGTTTAATGATACATTTAAAATTTCATTTTTTGACTTTACTGGAGTTGGAATTACTTCTATTATATCTTCTGTTTCTTCAAAAACGTCAAATAAATCCTCAGTGAAACTAGCCATTACAAATATAAATTTATATCGCGTGTAATGTGTACGCTTTTCATCGATTCCTTACCAAGCTGTTACTTAATCGATATTCACTATCGAAAGAGGAATCGATTATCGATTAATTTTAAATTTCAATCAATTATTTGAAACTTCCATACTTACAGTATAACTTAATTTCCAATGAAAAAATTAAATGATATATTAATTAAAGCACAAATGCGTAAATAAATTCAAAAATATCTTCATTGTGAAATGAGAATTGTCATAGAATTGACAATGCAAAAAGAATTATGAAATATTTACTGAAATGCCTACATAAATTCAAGTAATTGCCTTTTAGACTCAATTATATTAATTAGGTTGAATTCTTTAGTTTCATAATTTATTTCAGCTATACATCAGTTTTCTTTGGCTTAAATTATTTTTTACAAAACTTATTTTCAAAAATAATGTATAAAATTCAATAAAAAAACAGCAAAAGTAATATGTATGAAATATATAAGCAATCCTATTTCTTTTTGTTATAAATTATTAAATATTTATGAAGTATATAAATATGTATTAATTCATTTTTCATTAATTTATGTCGCTTGAAATTGAACCATGGATAAAATATGGATAATTTTTCCATTTAGTCTATTCAAATGTATTAATATATTAAAGGATAAAGACTCTCGAACGAACAGGTCGAGTTTATATGACGAAGAAACGGGACTTTCAGTTTCTTTTGGGCGTTCGCGAGTGGAACGTCGTGAGTATAACGGTCACGCTGGCACGCGCGTGAAAGTTTTGTCTCCCGAGCGCCCAGCTCCTCCACAAAGTTTATTGACGCAGAAAAAAGACTGAAACAGATACACAGGTATTTAAAAGTACATGTAAATTTTCAAAATCAATGAATAATTTAAAATCTAATTTATATTCAATAATTTAATCTTATAATTGTTTTCAGTTACTTTTTTATACATCATTTTACTTAGTGATATATTTTATTATATTAGTCCTTCTTAGTTCCTCAAATAGGAAATAATTTTTAAATTAATAAAAAGAAATGAATATTTAAAGGCAAATATGACTTTCATTTTTATTAAACAATATTGGTGATTCGTGAGAATATTTCATTGAAATTATATTTATATTTCATAACACTTTATTCGTGAAGATTTATTTTATTTTAAATTTTATGTGTACATTTTAAAGAAGCATGAAAAAGATCTTTCTATAAATCAATTGACGATTATAGAATGTATCAATCAATAAGATTGAATGATGTATACTACTATGTTTTAATAACAAATCATACTTACATACATCATAAGAACACCTGCAGTATTTCAATGATATTTACATTCAACTATTTACTCAACTATTTGCATTACTTAGTAATTTGTACATTTGTCTTTAATTACAATTGTTCAACTGATAGGATAAAACTTTAAGATGATTTATGAATAATTTTCAAATTTTAGATATTTAACTAGCTGATTTATCTATGTCAGCCATGATTTAAATGTTTATTATATCAATTAAAGATCAGCAATTCTATGAATTTTAAAGATTATAAAATAACAAAATAACAATTTTAGTAAAGAAAAAGATTATAAAATAATAACAAAATAACAATTCTTAGTAGAGAAAAACTTTTACGTTGAACAAGAATTTAAAAAAAAAGGCATTTCGTGAGTACGCTACGCGACACTGTGAAGAAGTTGCGAAATGGTGTGAGTCTCGACAGAATGGCCATATGTTAGAATCGAAGGACGAAGATATAAGAACAAGAAACGATCAATAGTCCACGTACTGAAAAAAACAGGGGTTTGTTCAGAGTCAATTTTTCTTAAACATTTTACGTGTCCTCCGAAGAAATTTTAGTCATTCATTTTCATAGATTGATCTCAATTCATTTTTTTCATAGATTAATCTTAAAATCACTCGCTTAATTTTATTGTTCTACAAATATAACAAGAAACTTTATTATCCTATAACATATAATAATATCAAAATTTAGTTGAAACTTCTAAATAATAATATAAAAAGGCACTTATAAATAATAATTTTAAAAAAATACTCGTCAATGATTTGTCCGAATTATTAAATTATGAAACGAATTGACAAGAGAATGTCAATACATTCTCTATATTTGATTTCACGCATTTAACATTACATACCGTTTTTATTGAAAAAATTTTAAGTATATAACAAAATTATAATACATATATTACAGTAGGTATTAGAAATTCTGTTATACATATACTTCAACAATGTTGCTTAATTTTATTAGCTACCGCGTTTTGAGAATTATATTTTCTAAATCATAATACGTCATCATTTTCTTAATATATTTCTTAATTTCATTATTGAATGATTGAATTATGCTTTGCAGTAGTTAAGTTTAGTTAAAGAGAAACTGTAGAAAATAATGAATATCTCAGCTAGAAGAATTGAATCACGTGTATGTGTATCTGAGTAATGCGCCGCACATTGTCTGTCGAAGCACGTAAGTACATACATACATGGATCAGTAATACTGACGTAATCTTTCGTTGATCATTGAATATGCAGATACACTTATTGCTACGGAGCAATTTTTATTTTATACTTTCTCCATGAAAAAGAAAAGGTATAGATATTATCTTCTGGTTGTTTAGCCGATTCCAAGAGTTAAGTTTTTATACTTATACAATAATACAAAACATAAATCTGCATATATGAAAGTTGTACTTGGCCTGGGGCTTTTTCGCCTTTCTTCTACCACTGAACGAAAATTTTCACCGCATGAATATTAGCTCTTAGCTTTATTTTATTATCGATCAGCGATTAATTTTTCCTTTAATCCTATAATTATTTCTTTAATCCTATATTATTATTATTATATATTTACTGAATTTTACAATCTTGATGATATTTAACTCTTAAAAAAGTTATGTTTCTTTTATTTCGGATGTTTATACTCTTCATTTTCTTCGATTCTATCGATCCGTACAGGATTAATCTGTACAGTTTGTAAAATTACAATCCATCGCATATGTTTGGGAAAAATTCGTTTTAATTAAGCAAAGATCTTTATTTGTACAAAAGGATTTGTTAGTCAATTAAAAGAGCAAGCTTCATTCCTTCTAAGAATGCAGCGTGATAGAATGAAGACGCGATTATTTATTTTCGAACTGTAGAGCGGCTATTTTCATATGGTGGTCCTAAATGAGTACGAGTGAAAGTTTGCGAGTAAATATTTTTTGCAACTCCGTCGTTTTGCTCATTGCTAATAACATGAGCTTCCTATAAAATAAGATATGAGTTCCCTACAAGATTACACATTTGTTTTTTTTTTTTTTTTNATAATTAGTTAATTTTTTAAGCAAATTATACTACGTATATTTTTTTTTGTTTTTTTTTTTTTTTTTTTTTTTTTTTTTTTTTTTTTTTTTTTTTTTTTTTTTTCTTTTTTTTTTTTTTTTTTTTTTTTTTTTTTGAATTTAGAAACTAATTGATATTCATTGAATTATTATTTGCAGGTTTAATAAAAACGTTTCTTGATTACATAATCTGTGTAATGCCATCTTTTGAGTGAAGTTTCATTCTTCTTCAAGCACAGGACTTTTGTAACGTCAATCGACATTCCAGGCTACACCGTGTAATACCCGAACATCGGGTAGTGAGCTATAGTGACGTGAAAGTGGCCGACTGGAAGCGGAATGCGGAGTGCTGGGCGCTGCGGTGTGTACTTACATTGACCCATGGCACTAGGTAATTGGAGTACCATGTTTATCTGTGTATGTATAGAAGTATTTTTGATATATCAATTGCACCAGTTCTCTTACATCGGATACTTCATTTGATATAATCCATGTAATTGTTATGTTTCAATATTAATTGAAACGATCTGACTTAGAAAAAGAACAGTCGATTATTTTGTAAAGATTATAAAAAATATTAATCAAGCAATGGCAAAATTCGTCTTTAATATTTTACTTAGTAAATAATTATTATTGCAAAAAAATATCTTGTATTTTCATCTGCTTGTAAAGAATGTCCTAAATAACGTAATAATACTGGTTTCATGTTGTCCAATTTCTTACGTGAACATGACGAATGTGAAAGCGACCTTGAACCATCCACTGCATTAATACTAAATAGTATGTGCAATAAGTGTCTATTCAACACGATTTTTATCTAATAAATTCGACTGTAGAGTTAGAGAAAATTCCAATGAGAATTTAAATTAACATGTTAATTCAATCGACTTGCAAGTAAAAAACTAAAGTCTTTTTCCGTACAGTAAAACAGCTATCGATGAAATAGTTTAATAGAACAAGAGTACAAAGATCTAACTTATAAAATTTATTAGATTCGTCTTGCCTTTATGTTTACCATTCAATCATATTAATATTAGCATTTGTATTATATTTTCCAGTGATTGTATCAGGAGATGCTGAAATGTTAATGAGAATAAAGGAATTCAAAAATGACAACGCGCGGCTATTAGCCCGCGGTTGATTATTTTAAAAAAATATGCAACGATGGTTATTGGCCCTGGATGAGCCTGCATCTAATCCATGCGGTAACACCGTCATCAGCCACGAACCATCGAGGTATGAATGCATTTACATTTGTAAACAACTTATATCTATGTATGGCACGTTCACAATAAATGTTATTGATGACATTGTTAAAAGTATATATAAAACCATGAAGTTTTATAACGTACGGAAATGGTATTTAAATTGGATAATAAATTGGTAACAGGGGATGCCGGAACGCGGGAAGTTTTGTTCCAGTGCCGCAATCACAACGGCCTTGGCAGTTTCAGGTGGGAATCAAACTAATTCCGACAGTGAAACTACCAAATTGTCTTTGTACGCGCCGAATGAGCGATTCACTTGCAATTCTGACAATCTATACGCAGTGCCACGAATCGATTTACACGAGATAGAATGGTAAATTAAATTTCCTTTCTCATCATTGCAATAACGTACTTAAACTATATTATATATTTAAATATAAAATAAAATAGAAAAGATCTTCCTTTCTACCTTCAGGATAGAAACCGACTCGTTAGAGGCTGATGTTTCAAGATTTGTAGCCGGCTCGTCAACAGTAACAACGACCACGACGCGAAATAATCTGAGAAAATGTTATCGAACTTCGACCAGTTCCGGTTACTCCAGTCATTCCCCGCCACTGTCAGCTGGTTCATATTCTTGTTATACAACAGCAGTCTCAGGTCAAAATTTTTTTCGAGGAGTACCTTTAACAATGAAGGATCAATTCAACGGAGGTCTTGCTGTAATTCACGAGAGCGAGTCAATTCCACGTCCTATTTGGCCGACTACATTCCCCAATCCACGCGAATTTTATCAGAGCGATGAAAATCCTGAATATGATAGTAAGTGTTGATATCTATATGTTTCTAAGTATTGATATATCGATATATTTCTTTCATGTTGATATTTTATAAAAACAATGAAATATATTGCGGTTTATAATAGCTTTGTATACATGTTGCGGATGCAGTTGTGCATACACCTATTCATATTGCGATTGGGATTATGAAAAGCCTGCAAGTACATCGGCACACGATGTCCTCCTTGAATTATCTCAAACACTAAATTCTGTGATAGAAGGCAAGAATGCTATGACACCAGAAGAGATTTTACACAATATCTCGTATAAGGTTGCCCAAGGAATTGGTTTAAAAGGGGGACTTTACGAATATGTTTGCCATAATTCCTCCTTTTTTCCAAGCAAACGATCAATTTTAAATGATAAGAATTCGTATCTATTAAGTAATAAAAATTCTTCGCCGAAAATCAATCCAGTAAACTCAAAGCTTTACAATAATACACGACAATTTTATTTGCACAATCCATGGTACGCTTGCTTATGCAGTTGTAAACATACTCATAGATTTCTATCGTCTTTTAAAAATGATGAACAAACCAAGATGAGCGATGAATCAGAAAAAAAAGAAAATCCTATTATGCTTTTGATGGATAATCACTGTCAAAGAACAAATTCAGAATTAATGTTGCAGAACAATAAAAATATTTTTGAACCGCATGTTTGTAAATGCTTAAATCGTTCAATCGTTGGCAATAAAGAAATAAAACATATACGTGTGAATCGTGGTATTAAAAGTGAAAGGAAAGGAACAATTAATATTAATGAAGAAATCAAACAAGATCGGAATAAAGTTATTTCTAACAAACCAGAATATTCTATGGTAAGTCTATGTACTTCTGAACTATAATTCAAACCTAGATTTTTTTTTTTTTTTCAATTCTTCAACCGATTTCTTACTCACTGCACAAGTCTTTCTTACAAATAGAATTGAATTACAAGTAGAAGGCCCTTTAGTAATACGTTTATTTCCATTATATTTCATTAAACATGTTTATATTTTTTTTTCACATATAATAACGTTAGGCGCAAATAATAGTAGTCACAATATCAATGTAACCAACGTATCAAGACTGATGTTTCAGCAGTTGGAGTGCAGTAATGGTGATTCATTCAACAAAGGTAGAATCTTCTCGTCCAACAAAAATAATTGCGATTATCGTATGCAAGGATTTGCCGAAGATTTAGATTTCACACTTGACGTTTCACGAGCGGAACGTTTAGGTCGTGTAATTGCAAAAGCAAAACGAAAACGACAATGGTGCAGAGCTCTAACCGCCTTCTTCGGACTAGTCTTCTTTATTTTAAGTGTCGTTATTGTTTCTTTATCCGTAACAAAAGGACGTAAAGTATTTGGAAGTATGTAATTTGATTTATAAATCAAACAAATTTAATTAGAATATTTTTGTAATTCTAGTAAAAATACTGACTGACACTTGCTTTATGTACTTTTAGTACCTTATATCGATAAGTTAAATTAATAGGATTCAAATCCTGTTAGCAATATATGGCTGTGACCATGTTCTTACATATTAATGTTAATATGCAATGTTTATCTAAACAAAATAATGTTAAGTAATAATTAAGATGTACAATAAAACGTGAAGATTCTATGATTAAAAATTTAGGCAAATAAATTAAAAAAAATTATATTTTCGAAATTTAATTAATTGTTTAATAACAATTATAACAATTTAATAATTATTTATATTTTTAATTTTAATTAACAATTAAAAATATATTAAATATTTTTATAGTGAAAACATTTGTGTGAATATAAAACTTTAATTTTAATTATTGGTATAAACCATTGCGCATGCTATTACGAATGTGAGTATATGACATAAGTAACGTTAAATAGAATTCAATAATTTGAAATATAGTAAAGACAAATATATCCAAAATTTAAGTTTTGATAAAAATATTATTCTTTTATATATGAAATTATAAAGTAAATTGTATAAATAAATACGTATAAACGTTTAATACTTAAACTTAATTTTATTATAAAGGTTATATCATTCTACATATTTCCAGATCATCTTAAATATTTAAATATTTACCTGGTTACTTAGGTAATAGTAAGAAAAAATAAATTTATTTGACTTAAGGTACGAGTTCAATTTCTACATTATCATCTTTTATGGAAATAGTGATTTTTAAGTTAATCATTAATTTGGTACATATTAACCTATACTGTTTCAGATTTGATTCTAAATTGACCTAAAATGGTATGTGTACCATGTGTAGCTATACCAATATTACTTATTATATGGAGATTTTTGATACAGCCATTATTTATAAAGTGGTGGCAGTTCAGAAACAAACAGAAAGAATTAACAAACAAAGAACAACCTCCACAATTGATAAAGGAATGTAAAAATGGCATTTGCACATTGTCGTGGGCAAAAAATCAAGAAAATAAAAAATTGGATTAGAAAACATTAAAATGAAACTTAATTATGGATATACGAATTATAATTATTTCAAATATAATTTATTACAAAATATAAAAATATATAAAACTTTATAACTTTTTTAATAATTATAAATCTATATTATATCTCAAGTAAATTATTTATTGTTGTTATAATATAAGGTGTATATACTATATAAATTTTAAAATCATTCACTATTGTTAAAAGATAATGAAATTTTATTTTTTTTCCTATTTTTCTCACAATTATTACTTACGAGGAAAATGTTAGAAATAAATAGTTTAATATCTCGTATTTCAGTAACATAATACATCGTTTTACAAAAATGTATACAATTTATATTCCAATGCAGTATCAATATTTTTTTCATGTACTATTTTTAAGAAAATTGTAGTTTGTAGAATAATTAAAAAGGATATTACATTTATTAGTTTAAAATACATTATACATCGCTTAACAATATTTAAATATTCTTGACACAATGATTTAATGTACATTCCTAAGTTCTACTTCAAACATCAGTGTGCTATTACCAGGAATAATAGGTGGCGAACCTTTTGCTCCATATCTGTAATGAATGTAAAAAATAATGAATAATATATTTAAACTTAGTTTATACACAAATGAATAATATACATACGCCATAGCTGGAGGTATTGTAATACGTCGTTTTCCTCCTACTTTCATTCCTACAATACCAACATCCCAACCTTTAACTACTTCGCCTTTTCCGAGTCTAAATTTAAAACCATCTCCTTGTGTCGTTGAATCAAATATCTTTCCATTTTTCAAACGGCCCACATAATATACAGAGACATGTTTTCCATTTTTTGCAACACTGCCATTACCTATTTTCAATTCTTTGATTTGTACCCCACCTTCTGCTAGTCTTGTTTTTTGGTCACTTTGAATATTCACTTCATTTTGTTGCTGTTTTCCTTTATCTTTTTTTTGTTTGGCTTCTTTTCCATTAACTACCTTTTTCTTTTCTTGCAGTTTACTTTTTTTATCTTTCTGTTGAAACTTTATTTCTTCTTCTTCTTCATCTTCATCTTCTTCCTCCTCTTCTTCTTCACCTTCTTCATCTTCTTCTGTACCTTCTTCATTAAGTAGTAATTCCTCATCTCCTTCCTCAGATTCATCAGAATCATGCTCTTCGGTCATACCATCTAAGTCTATATCCTCATCAGAAGATTCTGCTTCAATTTCTTGTTTGGAGCGTTTAATATTCTTTTCATTTTTTAAAGAATCTGTAGCTTTTCTTTTCGATTGTTTCTCAATTAATTGTGGTACCTGTTCATCTTCTTCTTCTTCTTCTAACTCATCTAAATCGTCATCAGGTATTAAATAACCAGTTAAATGTACTTGGCCATGACCATGACATATAAATGCTATTGTGGTCCCCTCATGAAAATTCAAATCAAGTGGTACCTGCCATGTTGTGCTTTTTTTTAAATTGCATAACAAATAACAACTATCTTCGTAGTATAACATTACTTGTACCACGTTATCATCTATAATAAACAAAGTTTGAAATGATATGTTACTAAAATTTAAAAATATAACAAAAGTTTGAATTTTTTAACCATAATATATATTTAAGGTTTAAATAATAAACTAATTTATCTTTTAAGTTAGAAAAAAAAAAATTATTTAAAAACTTAAATCTAGTGAAAAACGAACTTATTAATTTTACCGGCTTTTTGAAGATTTAAACTAGCCATTGACACATGGAATGATTTTTCAACAGTTTGTGTATATCGTCTATTTGGTTCCAGTATTAAACCTGAAAGAGATTATACAATTATTATTTTATATAATTTCATTTTTAGTAAAATACTATTTTCGAAAAGTGTAATCATTTTTCAAAACCACATGGCGACACCATTTTAAAACACTATATTATACCGGCAAATCTTAGAAGATCGTTAGATATATTTTAACCATGATAATTATATTTACCCCAAAACATTTTGTCTGTGTAGTTGTATAACTTTTGTTCCAGTGAAATGAAATATTAAACAATTAAATCTTTATTTTTTTACAACTATATATATATATATATCAGATATCCCTCGTGCCAACTCGCAAATGAACACCTATAAACTATGAAACTTCATACAGCGCCATTACCTAAAAGTCAATTTCCGTCATGAACTAATTTTTCATAGAGTCAACATCATAGCGATAAAAACTTAATGAATTTTTAGAATATATTTTTGACTTAATAAATAAACTTAATAAATAACACTTCTTACTTATTATTAAAATAATAATCTTTCTAAATTTAAATAATGAAAATTTTAATTAAAATTTATGACTATCTTAAAATGATACTTTTAACTAGAATGATATAATTTCCTAGAAACTAGAATAAAATACATTTAAATATATGTTTCAACATACTTTTACTTTATTTTTATATATAAAATAGTATCTCATAATTTCGTTGCGATCGTCGTTTGGATTTCTGGAAAAAATTTGTAGATAGCATCTCTCTATCATGTATATTCTTTAATACAAGATACCTGGGTACTGCTGTTATTATAGAGTATAATTTAGAAAATATTTTAGTTTTGAAAATTTATGTCGTGAGTTAGCAAAATGATGATGGATTATTTTGTTACAAATAATTCTTTGGCACCTGCACCTATGGGAATTCAAAGTACTGCTGGTGCCGTACCTGTAAAAAATGATAAAGGTTATTAAACATTATAATTATAATTAATAATTAATTAATTATATTACTTATTTTCCTTACTTATAAAATTATAATTATTATTAAAAACAAAAAAGCGGTCAGATGTTATCTTTATATGAATTATATTTTAATCTTATATTATATCTTAAATCTCCATTTAAATTTAGGTGAACTTTCTATGAAAAAAGTAAAAGTACATCGTTATGTTTCTGGCAAACGACCTGATTATGCACCAGCTGCTAGCTCAGAAGAAGAGTCTGAAGAAGAAGATTTTTTAGAAAAACGTGTACATAAAAATTATGAAGAAAATGAAATTTCTACAGAGACAACTACACGCTCACAGGTTAAAATAAGCGATGAAGATGATCCACGTATAAGAAGATTAATACGTTTGGAAAAGCAAAAGGAATCTAATACAGAAATTTGTGCAGAAAGACATAGACATGTACACGAACCAGAATTAATTGATATTGAACCTGAAAGAACTCGAGAAAGAATTAAATTAGAAAGTTCAGATTCTTCGGAAGATGAAGAATTGTCAGATTCCGAAATTGAAAGAAGACGAGAAGCATTAAAACAACGAGTTTTATCAAAAAAAGAAAATGAAGAAGAATTAATTCATGGAGAAGAAGATGAAAGATCGGCTGATACTTCTGAGGAAAGCTCGGAATATGAAGAATATACAGATTCAGAGGAAGAAACTGGCCCAAGATTGAAGCCAGTTTTTGTACGTAAAAAAGATAGAATCACTGTGATGGAGAAAGAAAAA
This sequence comes from Lepidotrigona ventralis hoosana, assembly GCA_002806875.1. Classification (NCBI taxonomy): domain Eukaryota; kingdom Metazoa; phylum Arthropoda; class Insecta; order Hymenoptera; family Apidae; genus Lepidotrigona; species Lepidotrigona ventralis. The sequence continues at coordinate 17,323 of NIPQ01090942.1, read as the reverse complement.
GAAGCAATGAAACAAAAGCAAGCAGAAATTGAAGCCAAAAAGTTGGTAGAAGAACGAAAACGACAAACATTACGTGTAAATCAAATTATATATAGTCAGTACATAAATAATATTGATTATTTTCTTTTAACATTATTTATTTCATAGATGGTAGAAGAAGCAATAAGAAAAGAAGCACAAGTAAATAAAAATATTAGTGAACACGAAGGAAAACTTGAAGATGTTTGTACAGACGATGAAAATGATGAGGTTGAGTATGAAGCTTGGAAATTACGAGAATTAAAAAGAATTAAACGTGATCGTGAAGAAAGAGAACAGTATGTAATAATAATAATAATAATAATAATAATAATAATAATGTTTATGTTCAATATATATTCTCATAAATATCTTTTTTTAGACTTGAAAAAGAACGGCTTGAAATTGAACGAATACGTAACATGACAGAAGAAGAACGGAGACAAGAAGCACGATTAAATCCAAAAGTCATTACAAATAAAGCTGCCAAAGGAAAATACAAATTTCTACAAAAATATTACCATCGTGGAGCTTTCTATTTGGATAAAGAGGATAATATATTTAAACGAGATTTCTCTGGTGCAACTTTGGAGGATCATTTTGATAAAACGATTTTACCAAAAGTTATGCAAGTGAAGAACTTTGGACGTAGTGGTAGAACTAAATATACGCATTTAGTTGATCAAGATACTACTCAATTTGATTCACCATGGATTTCGGAAACGGCACAAAATTTAAAATTCCATAACAATCAAGCTGCAGGAATGAAGCAAGTATTTGAACGACCATCATTGAAAAAACGAAAAAATGAAAATTAACGTAAAAACTTTAATTTGAATAAATCTGTATTTACAATGTTATTGAATGATATAAAACATAATATAAAACAATAATACAATATATTAATTATGATGTAAATTTCTTATTGATTATAGATTTTGAATATTTTAAATATTTAATAATTTGTAAATATAATTTTCAGTACATAAAACAATGATCTATTTTTTACATAATAAACTTTTTAAAGCTTGCTTTGCAGCAGCACACTTTGCTTGTTTTTTATTTGCACCAAATCCATGAAAATATTTTACTTTCCCAGCAATAATTACTTTTAAAGGTACCATGATAACATTCATATTATTAACAACACTTGGTTTTCTGGAAAATATGTAATTATTAATTAATTTTAAGGAACATGAAATATTAATTACTACTATTAATACTTACAAGAATTGTGGATTTGCACCTTGAGTTTCATATAATACACGAATTGGTTGTTTTGGAATATTTTTACTGAATTCAGCTAGATAAAAATTTCAAGTTAATGATATTTATTTATGGTAAAATATTTTAAAGTCATCAAATTATTTTTATAAATACACGTACCGATTTCTTTATGCATAATGGAATATATTATATTCCATACTTTTGCAAGATTTTTGTTACTATCTAAATATATTGCACCTATTGTGGATTCAAATATATCTCCTAAAACTTTAGGAACTTCTACATGTTCAGCCATATTACATTCGTCTTCTTCTAATAAAATCCATAGAAGCTGTAAATAAATAAAAACATATTACGTACATGTAGAAATACAATACATATTTTAAAATAATTCAAAATATATTTAATGTATTTCTTTTAGTAATATGAAATACCTCATCGTTCACAGCGAAATTTCTGTCTTCTTGAAATTTTACAAATCGTTCTATAGTATTGTTTAATTCTGGAGTATACGATAGTAAAGCAATATGTAAACCATGTCGTACAGTTAGGCATGCAAAAATAATATTATTAACAAGGGCAGATCTCAGATCTGTTAATGCACCAGGATTTAAATTTCCACAATTTTCATAAATATAACTTGTAATTAGGAAATCTATAATAAGAAATAATATAGTAAATTAAGTATAATTCATTTAATAAATATTCTATAATTCTTTAATATTCATTTAATATTAATCAATAAACACTTTATTTTACCAAGTATTGCATCACCAAGAAATTCTAATCTTTGATAACATTCAGTCATATTATTTGGTGTATACGAGGGATGTGTAAAAGCCTGAAATATTTAATTCTTTTACTTAACAGTTATATTTTTTAATTAAATTAATTTATCAAACTACACCTTGTAATATTAAAGAGCTACAATAAGTAAAACATTCAATTATCTTTTCTTTACTATTACGAGTAAAATGTTAAAATTACCTGCAATAAATATCCTTTATTATTAAATTTGTACCCAAGCTGAGATTCTATCTGGGAAGCCCAAGGCATGAAATAGTTCATGTTTCCTTCACAAATTATTGGATTCTGAGGAGTACCAAATAACAATGCATCAACATCAATTTCATTTGGCAAAATTTGAAACCATTGTAATAATCTTAAAGCATTTTTAATACCCATACTCTATAAAAATAAAAATATTAATAATAGAAAAAAGTTATTGCATTATATATTGCAAGATTTGTTTTTAGACTTACTCTAAGATATACACCGATCAATGCTTCTACACAATCAGCTATTGCTTTATCAGAAACAGTTTGTAGTCCAAGATAATGTTCCATACCAGTTTGTGATTCTGCTGTTTCCCAATTTAATATCTTTGTTTGCATTACATTCATTGTAGTTTCACTGATCTGTCCACTAAATTGTTCATCTTTAGGAATTTGAATTTCATATAAAACATTTGGTGATACCTTACACAGAATTTTATTTATTATAGTAAATGTACTTACTTTACTGTAATTATTTTGTTGAATTTTAAAAAATCATTTTACGTATTAATTAATTCCCTTTGTATATGATTTGATTTTAAATATGATTTAAATATGATATGATCTTAAATAATACAAACCTCGGCATCTACTAATATATTTTGAACTTGCCTATGTACTGTATAGGCTGGAGCAATGAAATTGCTTATGGCTATGAAACCATCAACTTTCATACGTCCCGGAATATGTTTCTTAATTCCACAATAATAAAGATTACGATTGCCAATAATTTTTCCCTTTAACGTGGTTAAGTAACCTTCAGTATATTTTGGAAAATTATTATATAAAAATAATGATGTAATAAATTTCAAATACGAATCTCCTAAAGTTTCTAAACGTTCTAAATTAAATGCATCGTGTCCTAATTTGGTAGTTAATGCCTATAAAAATTAATGTTTTTCATAAACTGGCTAGATTAACTAATTACAATAAAAAAAAATAATTAAAAATCTACTTACATACATAATCTGAACAGGATCCGGACCATGCGAATTTTTTAATAACAAGATTTGCAAAGGCGGTACTGATACTGATGGTTTAATTAAATAATTAACTTTTTCATTGGTCTGTAAGATAATAAATTTTGTGATGATTGTAAATAAATGTTAAATATAAATATTATATATATATAATATATAATAAATATATAATATATAATATATATAATATATAATATATAATATATATAAATAATAAATATTATATATATATATTGTGTGTGTGTGTGCGTGCGTGCGTGCGTGCGTGCGTGTGTGTGTGTGTAAAAAATACAAGATGTTACTATTATTATATTATTCTTATCCTGTTTTTCATTCATAAGTTGACAATAATGTTCGATTTGAATTAATTGAATTTCTTCAATATTCCTGTTCAAATCTGGTGGTTCTTGATATTTTGACCATGGGTAATGATATGATTCTGTATTTAATACTGTGTGAAAATAAATAAATACAGTTTTGTTATGACAACTATAATAATAATTTGTAAAAAAATATTTAGTTTACATATAGATACTATTTTCAAAATAAAACAAAGTAAGAATACCATCTATTTCTGGTTCATTTAAAACTGGTTCTGATTGTAAATTATCATTTTCCATAGTAGAAGTTTCTAACAAAGGTTCAAATGAATCTTCTCTTTCTTCTTCAGTTATCATTAACGGAGGCCATTTATTATTTGATAATAATTCCAAGTTAATTTCTCTAGCAATAAGACATCTCAAATCTTCTGCAATTAAAAGCTGCGAAATTCTATGTAAAATAGATGGTAAAGTTGTTGCTTTGAGCCAATATAAGGCTGGAAAGTTAATTTTAGTACATAATTCTGGAACTAAATGCTCTTTCAAATTTTTCGCCGAGTCCACATATCTGCGATTTTTTGATTCACTATGCATATGTCTGTATATAAAAATACAATTTAATTATGAATTTATTTTCATTTAGAATTATATATAAAAATTTGTATATTACCTAGGTATTATATAATCTATTGTCCTTGATATTGATTTTACTTCTAACATTGGTTGTTTTAAATCACTTATTACTAAGCCATGTTTTTCTTTATAATAATGAGCATATGACGAAAAATTATCAGTTGGAAAATATGAATTTGGTGTAATATCATGACATATTTGAGTAACAATATATGTTTCTGCAGCTCTATAATTCGGTTTAATCAATGTTAATTCATAATCAGTGGTTTTGAAATGAAATGGAACTGGTGGTGATATATGTTCAATAGATCTATGCCGTTTTATAACTTTCCAATTTATGTCCCAGTTTTCATCGACTAAAAAATTATATTTTAAAATAGCATTTGTTCTATCTCTTTAGTTTTAAATCTTAGAATAGAAGAAATTTAAAAATTAGTAATATTAATGATATTTCACGTAATAAGAGAAAGAATAAATATATTTTTATTTTTTTGTATTTAATTATTTTATATTTAATCACAAATTTTACTTACCTGGTACAATTAAAAAACAATTATCATGATTGTAATTATCAAATATCATAAACGATTTTATAACTGGTACGATTTCATCAAATATCAAAGTATGAAAAGTTTTTAATAAACTAATTTCATTTTCAGATAAAAACATCGTTGTATGATTTACTTTAACATCAATATTTAATTCACCAAGATTCATAAAAATTGGAAACGATGGTATCTATAATAAGAATATGCCGTATATAATGTTTATTACAAAAATTAGCACAAATTTTAATTTTTAATTTAAAACAAATTTAAATTTATAAATACCTCTGGTATTTGTTTTGTAGAAAGTATACCAAAACCTGCATTATCATGTAATAAATTATAAAATACCAAATGTCGATTATCATAATGTGGTGCAGGATATTTAGGTGTAGCATGAAGAATATGTAGATATATTTGTTTTCGTGGCCCAGGAAATGCACCATACAGAGCTGATGGAAACTAGACCGTAAATAATGACCATATAAATGATAATATAATTTAACGACCATATAAATGATAATTTATTACATCTTGATCAATGAAATAAAAAATTTTTACTTGTAACTGATGATGCCGTTTTTTCTTGTATGTTCCTAAATCTTTGTCCAATTCATTTTCATCACTCCAATTTGGAAATAAATAACTTAGATCTTTTTGAAGTGATTCCGCTGTAACTGGCTGTAACTTATTAGTTAATTCTCCTATTTTATGTAATTCTATACACATTTTCATAGCAGCAGATCTCTTTGCACTACAGACAGAAGGCATAGAATCGCTAAAAATAACAGTTCTTAATGGAGATGGTAATGGTAATTTAAGAGAGACCTAAAACATATTTAAGAAAGTTATAGTTTTATATAAGAAAAAAGAACCAAATGAAAAAAAAATTGTTTTAATTTTTAGTACCTGATATTTATTAACTTTAGTATTACTTGAATTTTCTGAAACTTTATGTAAAATCCAAATAGGTGATAAACAGGTAAATTTTGATTTCAATAAGGATGTACAATATTCATTTATTACAGTAATTGCCATCTGTTCTGTTATACAACACATTTGTCCATCATCACTAGTTATTATATATGGCTTTATGGTGCATTGATATAATTCATTTTTTATTTCATCTTCAGTTGGTACATTACGACGTTCATAACTTTTCTCCTGCAAATACTAGTTAAAAAATAAAAAAAATATGCAAACTTATAATCTTTATAATATTAATATAATAATATAACAAAATATTCTTTATAATATTGATATAATAATATAACAAAATATTCTCTCAATACAGGAACAATATTTATAATGTGGTACGATATTTTAGGTTCTTAATTATACAACAATATAACAATATAAATAATTGTAAGAAATTAACATGAACAGATATAAATAATTATAAGAAAGTAATATAAACATATATAATTATACGAAATTAATAAATAAACAGAAAAGTAATACCTTCTTTAAATATTTTTCTATCACTTGAAATTCATTATATCGTTGTAAATACTGTAATTCATCTTTTTGTATCAAGATTTTATAATGACTATATGCATGTCGTGCTCTTCCTTTACTTTGAATATATGTTCTCACATCAAGTGGAAAATCATATCTTACAACTAAAGAACATTTTGGTACATCTATACCTTCATCTATAATATCTGTCGCAATAAGACAGTTTACCAAGCCATTTCTAAATCTAAAAAAGACAAAATTACAAGAAATTGTATATTTTTTTATTAATAATGCATTAATATATGCATAGTTGATTTTTATATTAAGATTAAATAAATAAATTTATAGCGTATAATAATATATCTTATTATTTAATTTATTCATACAAAATATTATATAAAATATTACCTAAGCAAAACTTCCTTATTTCGTTTTGATATACATAACAGTTCTTTAGAATTTTTATAAGGATTAACTGAAATACCCATCAGAAAATCTGGATGTAAGAATTTATATTCTTCATCATGCACAGATATATTCTAAAATAATACAAATTGCAAAATAATGAATAACAATAAATTTACATAAATTATTAACATAAAAATTACTCTTTTACCTTTAATATTTGATACAATATTTTTGCGGTGAATCGGCGTTTTACAAAAATAATACAAAAAAATACTTGATCGTCAGTTCTGTTTTTATAAAAGTTTTTTAATATTTCAAAAAGTTGTCGAACTTGGTCAGATGAATATCTGAAATTGCAAAATACTATTTACGAATTGTGCAAAAAGTATGGATGGAATCAACTTACTTGTAAATCCTTTCTTTTTCTTCTTTTTCTTTTATTTCATCTTCTAATAATTTTCTACAAGTAGATATTTTTGATATAATATATTCTAAAATATATGTAGTTTCCTACAAATATAGCATATTATATTACAAATAACATGGATAAATAAAACTTAAAATATTTTTTGTATCCAATATTTACATACCGCATCATCTGTAGTTTTTTTTAAACATTCCAATTGGATTAAGTAAAGTAAAATACATTTACTTGCACCGTAAATTCCTATAAAAATGAAATTTATTAAATTATTATTATCTATAAAAAGAATGGTAAATTAGAAGCAATTATTTTAATCCAAAATATTTCCATATATTTTCAAGGACAAGCGATTATTCCAATGCAAAGTCGAAAAAAACTTCGTTTTTGAAAAAAAATAAGTTTCAAAATTCTATATCAATTAAATATAAATGTACTTGACAATAAATGTGAATAAATATGAAAATTTGATTTTCTCAACATAACATACAAATTTAATTTTCCCGCAAACAAGATCTCAAAAAAATTATCTTTTATCTTTATTTATTTTTAGATATCTAAAATAGGGCAATAACTGCGATCATGTGAAACATGTCCGTTGATTTTTAAAGATATGGATAAATTTTGTCAACAAAAGTTTTTATAATTTTATAAAACCTATTGCATGAAAGACAAGGACAATATGAGAACAAAAATACACTCCTATTTTTCCTCGTTTTTCATTTTAATTTTATAAAATTAAAATCAAAATATCTATTAAACTAATAATTTCCTGACATACATAGATTGATTAATACGTTTTTATAGAGAACATCAACCTGTATCGATTAATATATAAAAAAATATAATTCCATTTAAAAAAGTTGATCTTGAAATCTTCAAAACACTCCTACCTGCAAAAAAATTGTCATTGTCATAACATGACCTCTATTCTCAACAACTTTTGTCGACAAAGTTTATCCATACCTCAAAAACAACAAACATATTCAAAGTGACCAAAGTTATTGTCCCATCTTGTAGAATAAGACTATTCTTTTGTTATCTCCTTGATATTCTGCTATTCTGGCATTATATATACCTGTACTTGAAAGCTGATATTGTATGTCCATTAACATATTCTGCAACTTTTGACTGGTAGTTTTTGGTCTAAATTCTTTGCTTGATTCATAGTATTTCAAAACATCTTTTAAAATTATACAATTTAGAGTATTTTTTACTTCCTGAATGATGTTATTCATACACTCTCCAACATTACCCACAATATATTTGTTAAATATAACCATTTCTTCATTTGGCGATGTATAATACTCTTTATGTGTTATATTTGCAGTAGTTATTTTTGCATTAAACGTTACTTCTAAAGACTATAATAAAATTTAAATATCAATTACAAAAATCTTTTTATTTTGTGATTATAAATGAAATTTACCTGAATAACTGATTTTATTTTTTCCAGCTTTACATTAGCATTTAACAGTGTTGCCGAAAGTCCTAATACTTTTGGTTGCTCTCTCTTGGGATAATTTTGAAAAAATTGCATAATCTGGCGCATAGGATGATCATTTACTGCTCTGTGACATTCGTCAAAAATAATCAAATTTATTTTATTTAAACTCATATATCCATGACAAAGCGCATTGACCAAGATTTGCGATGTCATTACCAAAACCTATAACATTCTTTGAATTTTATTCTTTCATTCTTGCATCTAGTTTTTTAAAAGATTTTATTAAATGCAATTCATATTATAAAAGCAATATTTGTAACAATAATGCAATTCATATTATAAAAGCAATATTTGTAACAATAAGATAAATCATAATTATAATTATCTTCTCTTACATTGTGCTGTCTTAATTGTGCATTCCAATCTTTAGTATGCCAAAAATCAACTCCTTCTTCACTACTAAATGCTCCACAGGACAAACCAGTTAATCTTCTAATATAATCTCTTTGTTGTATAACTAAAGGTAATGTATTCACTATAAATACAGTATGTTTACCACCTTCATCATAAGACCTAGATATAAAATACAGTTTCAACATTAATAATATTACTACTTTATGATAATAATTGAAAAAAGATATTAATGATTCATACTTTCGTATATCTGCACTCAATTCTTTTATAAGCATGACAGCAATAAATGTTTTTCCAGCTCCTGTTGGTAGATAAACTATAATATTTTCTTTACATGCAATTTCAAATAGTTCAACTTGATAAATTCTTGGTATAAAGTCCACCGTATGAGTCTCCGTACGAGTCTCCGTACGAGTCTCCGTACGAGTCTCCATATGAGTCTCCATATGAGTCTCCATAATTCTTAATAATAAAAAGATCTGAAAAAATAATATATTTATACAAAAAAAAAAAAAAAAAAATTAAAAAATAACAAAATAAAAAAAAAAAAATTTAAAAAAAAAAAAAAAAAAAATACTTAAAAAATTACAATCAATAATCTCACTATCTCACCAAAGATAGATAGTAAAAATTTTGAATAAAATTAGCAATGTTTTATTTTTCACACTTTTTAGCGACTTTTAGTTTGTGAAAATTCACGGCTTAACTTCATCACATAAAAATTAAGGGAACTCCCTGATGATGTTAGCAAATTGTCTATTACCATTCTGTTTAAACGTCATACAAACCAACCTTAATACCAAATATTACTAATTGCAAACTGTATCAAATATTCTAGGAATAAATTTATTTTATTATTTATAGTAATATATTGTTAATATCTATTTTATTGATTATAGTAATATTCTTATATCTTATAATTTTAATTATTAACAGATTAATTAGAAATAAAAATAATAAATACTTTTGTTTCATAAGAATTTTTTAAATATGGTAGTAATTGTTAATTTTAGTTACAAATAACAAATTTTGTGCAATACGTTAAATTTAGAAATTAAATTTTAAGTTAAACACTAGTGTTTAAATAACATTTTTATATTTTAATGAAACAAAAGAACGTTAAATTTATTACGTTATATTTACAGAACTAAATTGATATGTTTTAAAAACTTAATAACATTATTTAATATGTTGATTTATTCTTGTAATTTTATTCTAGTAATATACATCTGAAATTTTCCTTCTAGATTTTTACAAATAATGAATTGCAACTAACATTCCATTATTCGAGGTTGGTATGGCTAATATCAAAAGTAGTAACAATTTAGACATTTTCATCGTAGGTGGCAATAGAGAAAAAGCTGATCTTAAGAAAATCCTTTCTTAAACCATTATATATCGTATAATCATACTTCAATATAGTAACATTTATAAATCGCCTTGAAGTTTCGAGTCCAAGTGTTTGTTACAAAGATATCAAAAAATGCGTTTAGGAAAAAGACATTTTGAAATTGCTACAAGATGGTAAATGTTCTTCAAATAATATATCAAACAATTCATTATTAATTATTTAACTAATTTATTAAACTAAATTTAATAGTTAACGTTAAAATTATATAATATTTTCTGCAAAATATCAATCACATAATGTAACATTGAACTAATATTTTTACAATTTTGTACCATAATATATAATATTGTAATCTTTTATAAATAGGATTCCATCAGCAGCGATGTATGGAGCAAATGCTGGATTGGCATTGATCTATTTTACTGATTGGAAAACAGTAGCCATATATATACCTTTTTATGGAGACAAATTCAAAAACTAATTTTAGAAATATTATATTTATTTATCAATGTGTTATTTAATAAACTATAGTATTATATAGTTTTAAATGTGTTATTTATTAAACACGTTACATTCTAACGACAATACATAAACTTTTCACATGATTTCTACCTTTGATAGGTTTGTTTCCCTTTCTTTATATTTTTCATACAACATATTTGCTTCTCTTTCATTTTTCTCCCTTTTGCGTAATTGAACATCATGTTCGAAAGAAATTCTGTACATAAAATTAACATTATGGTATAATAAAGTTACGTAGATTCTATCTTCTTTTTATTACTTGATAATATAAACAACATGATAATTATATTTACTTATAAATTAAAAAGCATCCTATAGAAACACCCACACCGAAAAGTAACTTATTTCCAGGATGTAAACGAAATTTGTATTTAGCCATGAGGTGTTTCCTATAAGAAAAAGAGAATACTTTCAAGTATTATATTAATAATGGACTGCTTGAATTACCTTATAGTAATATATATATATATAATTAAAAGCATGAACTAAATTTTTTATCTTATATAGAAAATAAAAATGCTTAGATTGTTTATCCTGACTTACTTTATTTAAATTTTCGTTAGGAAAATTCTTTTCAGCGTATTGTTTCAATGGTTCATTCCAAATATAATAACCACTAAGAGCACCTAATATAGCGGCTACATAACCTTGACGAATACGTATACGAAAAGATCCCATGAATAATTATTCTTATAATATAAAAATTCAATAATTATTATAATCTTAAATATAAATACAAAATTCAAATTTGTATTGTACTTTTATCGAGAGTTTGGAAAGAATATCTTTTCTTAAGTAGATACTTGATAGAACGAGATGAACTGAACTGTTGAACTTGCAGTATCAATTAAATGTGTTACAATGTTACATAATTTCTATTTCCTACATTTTTGCATTTTATTCAAAAATTTTTACTTTTAATTGGAATATAATAGAATGTTAAAGGATATTAAATAGGAAACATAATTTTATAGTAAATAATACTATCATTAATAATTTAATTCAATAATATTGAAAAAACTTTAATAAAAAAAATTACTTAATAACTTTAATACAAATATATTCTTAATCAATATTAAAATATACTTTTATATTATATACTTGTGTATTTTATATATATATATATATATATGTATGTATATATGTATATATATAAATTTGTGAATATTGTTTCACAATGATTATTCAAATTTTTCCAATAAATTTATAAAATTTATTATATGTATCTAATTGAATTTTGAAAATTTCTTGCATCGAAACAGGTAGTATTCGCGATAATAAAGCAATTCCATGTTGGTCGCATACACTGATTAATTGATTTATACAATGTTGCATAGAAACCTAAAACAAAAATAATGTATATTATATTAATCGATATGTTTATTTAAAAAAAAATTAAAAGGAAATATAATATTGATCGCTTAAAAATCTGCTACCTGCTACCTGCTAAGCAATATTTAAATATTTATCTGAACAAATAGAATTTTAAGAATTGAAGATAAAGTAATAAGATAATAGTATTAGATGTCATCAATAATAACTAAATAGCAATGACAATTAAACGTTCCAATCACAGATGGTAGTTTAATAGGCAATATTGTATACAATGTATTCTATTAAATGTATCAAAGAAACTTACCTTAACAAAATTTGGTATTGAACTTTGTGAAGACAATTTCAACAAATCTGCTATTAGATAAGGACTTAGTCGAGTCATATCTTTTTTTAATTTTATCAAGGAACTTGTAAACCTATGCACAGAATAGAGCAGCTTGAAATACATTTATAATTGTTCTACATTCATTATATAAAAAATATTTTACTTACTTTTCAATATCTAATGCAACACACTTAAATTTGTGTTCTTCAGATTTATTAATAATAAATTTGGATTTATGTACAAAAATATTTGATACTTGTCTGTATAATGTCAATAATAAAGATATTCTGTCATTAATTAGATTTGTTCTCATTTTTAGCAATACATTACATAGTGCTAATGTATCACTACATGTTACTATTGTATTTTCTTGCAACGATTTTAAACCAAGCATTATACTCATATCAATAATGTATCCAGGAAGATACAAATGTTTAGTAGCAAGAATATTATAAATTAATTTCAATAAATTTGGCCAAAATTTTTCCAGTACGTTTACAGTTTGTATTGTTTGAATTAAATTATTGATAGCTGTTAAACGTAATTTATTCCGATCATTGGACATATCTGTCTTTAATATAGCATTCCAGATAAAACAAATATTTTCTACGTCACTTTCTTCAGCTTTTAAAAGTGCTTCAACCTGTAATGAACTAAATTAATTAGGAAATTATATTGATAAAATATGTATTACAATTATACAAATATTTATGTATAATTATTAAACGTACCAATCGATCATGTAATTCTTTAGTAAAGTCAGAAAATTCTTTTAGTTCACTCGATGCTAATAAAGGTGAAAGTACATCTATAGATGGGTATTTAAATAAAGTATTCCACATTGCTTTTGTAGTTTGATTTGTAATGTGAAATACTTTTTTATTATGTAAAATAACAACCACGAGTTGTAAACCATCTTGCAACAATTCATTTGTAATTTTGTTATTTTCACCGTTCTGTCAAACAAACATTTTATTATTATATGATTTAAATTTATTAGAAATATATTTTGATTACGTTCATATTTACCACAAATATATCTTGAATTGTTGATTCCGTAATGGCCTTTAATTTTTCATCAACGTTTTCATTTTTAATGCTAATCCTTAATAGTAAATTTAATATTTTTATCTCATCTAAATTCGTTATTTTAAAAGATAGAGTTTTTGTAACAATTTTGACTAATCTTTTTTTAGCCTTTTTAATTATTATTTTTTGGTCAACGTCTAATTTTGATTTAATACGTTCCATAGATTCTAATAAAAAATATGCGTTCTTATTATAATTACTAAAAGATTTTATTAATCTTTTTAAACTTTTATACGAACAATTCTTCAGAAATAATTCCAATAGTTTTTTAAATGTTTTGTTTTGTGGTAATGATTGTAACAATAAAAAAGGATCTATATATTGAAATACATCAATATCAGATCTTTCCAAGAGATCTAAAAATGAAAAAAGTTTTTATACATTACTAATCTTTGATTAAATATCGATCAATTGAACGAGTAAAGTAGTAAAGAAACGTAGAAAAAGTGTACCTGAAAATATTATATCGCATAAAAGAACTATTTCACTACTCTGATTACATTCCATTCTAATGGCAAATATGTACATAAGTGTTATTGTTTTTAGATTAGTATTCAAAAACATTAATGGTAAATGGATCAATACTTGTAAATATACTTTAATTTTACATAAAACTACGTTCTGTATTTGTGTCCATTTATTTACTAATAATTCTTCTTTTAAAGACATTAATATGTCATTTACTTTGTCACATTCAACAATTTCAGTTTCAAATAACAATTCCTGGAAGGATAAGTATTATTTAATCGTTTCATCAATTTTACATAATTTATTCCAATATTAGGAAAATATGTATATACTTACTGCATTAAAATATTTACTCATAGATTCTGTTACACTTTCTGTTGTTAAATATCCAATTTGTATAAAAATAGAAGTTAATACGAATATAACGAATCTTTTATTTTCTTGTAAATCATTTTTTTGTAATATTTTCACCCATTCGTTAAAATTATCCGCAGTAGAAGTCATATCCATTAATAATAAATGTGTTAATTTCAAAACTTGTTCGTTACTCAAAGACGGTATTATTTCTGTATCAAATTTTAATATCAAGCTCCAACAATTTTCTAAACCACCTATCAAATTATCAAATATAAAAGAAGATTCATTCAACGTAGTACGAGGCATCTTTATTTGTTGTAAAATAAGTTTATTCTGTAATCATAATATATATATATATATATAAAACAATTTTCTAAACCACCTATCAAATTATCAAATATAAAAGAAGATTCATTCAACGTAGTACGAGGCATCTTTATTTGTTGTAAAATAAGTTTATTCTGTAATCATAATATATATATATATATATAAATATAATTTTTATATTATATTTCCAATATGATGAAAAATAAATTTCCATAAATTAATTTGACAAAAATAATCAAAGAAATAATGATAAAATTTTAATAACATACCATAATATATATATATATATATAAATATAATTTTTATATTATATTTCCAATATGATGAAAAATAAATTTCCATAAATTAATTTGACAAAAATAATCAAAGAAATAATGATAAAATTTTAATAACATACCATACTGTTTTTACAATCTTCATTACCAAATTTTTTAATTTTTTTAATCAGTTGCTTCCATTGATTCTCCGATATTGATAATACCAAATCTTCTAAAACAGTACTTGATATATAATATTTCAGAGCTCTTTGCGTTTCATTCCAAGAGAATATTGCAGTTAATAATACTACAACTGATCCATTATGATTTAAACGTACTGTCTCAATCAGTAAAAGTGATAAAACATTTCTTACATCATTAAAAGCACTGATAAATTTTTTGTAGGAAGTACATGTTCCACTACATTCAAAAATACATATACCATCTAACAACGTAACAAGTAATTCAACTGTTGCTTGTAATATTAAAATATTTGTGCCTATAATAGATAAGAAAGTATTAAAATATATAAAAATCAATTATGATTCCATTATTATTTGTGATTATTCTTACTGATATTATTAGTTTGTAATACTTCCAAGCAATCAGTCCTTAAATGGTATGTCAGTGTTCTTAACATGATTACACTTTGTGAATTTGTTATATTATTTGCAGTTTTCATTAATTTTTCTTTGAACTCATGTGAAAAACACATATCATTTTCTGTAGGTGATACACAAGACAAACTATCTTTTAAAGTTATTAATATTGCCGAAATTAATTTTTCTTCCTCTCTTAGGTGTATAAAAGCATCCAAAATAGATGTCATTAAATGTTTATATTCCAATGCTGATTTTTCTATAAACATTTTTTTTAATATATCTTTAACTCTTCTTTCGATTATGAGAGGATTAAAATAACAAAATTGTATTAAAAGATCATAATCTGTATCACTCATACTTTTGCTTATTAAAATATCATTGATTATATTTTGACAATAATCAAATAATGTAACATTACATACTTTATTATCAAAATTAAATATTACATCATTTAAACACTTCAAAAGAGCATTTAAAATTTCTACTTTACACGTAGAACCAGAATACTCCACTAATTCTCTTAATATTATATCTAATATAACAGTGTCTGATTTGAAAGTGGTTATTGCCACACGGAAGAAAAAAGTGAATGTCATTAAATTACTCTGAAAATCTTTTGTTTTCGCATTTTCTGTTAAAATAGATAATAAATTTTTATATCGCGCTATATCTTCATCTTTTAGAAATTCTCCATTTTGACTAGGTTTCCTTCCAAATATTAATTGTTGAATACATTTATGTGTTATCGCACCTAGTCTATTAGTATTATCAGTACAATTGTGGTCAATTAAAACACACAAAGGATTTAAGATATCGCGTATGAATGTGATTCTTAAACTATCTTTTGTAAGAAAAGCAGATTTATAAATTTGTATTATATTTTCTATGACATTAATTATTGTATTATATGCCGTTAGAATTAATCCACTGCTTCTGTTAATTAATGAAATTTTTATTCCTTCTATTGATTTTTCTTTGATATTAAGAACATATTTGAAAATGTTTTTCACATATTCTAACAAAGACTTTGTTAAAAGTCCTAAATCTTCAGGATTGTTAATAAAATATTCTTGAATCCTATCATTTGAAGTTAATAAACTACAGCATTCAAAAATATCCTCACGTGTATATTCATTTTGTTGAAATGTTTCAATTAATACTTTTAATAATATTTTTATCCCATCAGTTTTAATATTCAAACATTTAATACTTAAACAATTTTTTAACGAATTCCAAGCTTTTTGATCTATGGAACACACATTGGAAAGCCATTGTAGAATAAACTCATTTTTATGTATTATTGGTACGTCAACAGCAGAGAATGCATTTTCTGCTAATTTTAAACGTTTGGACAAAGGTTCTTCGTCTGTATTTAGGCGTTTCAATAATTCTATTAAATAAAAAAAATAAACTCATTTTTATGTATTATTGGTACGTCAACAGCAGAGAATGCATTTTCTGCTAATTTTAAACGTTTGGACAAAGGTTCTTCGTCTGTATTTAGGCGTTTCAATAATTCTATTAAATAAAAAAAAATATATATATATATTTAATTATGTATGTTACTGAATTTTCAAAGGTTAGAATTTTATTCGCACGTTAACTTACCCACTGACAAAGACATTTTAAATACATTTATTTTATATTAATATATTTAATTTTTAACACATTTTCCAATATTTTTGTGTATAACGAATCATTTTAATATACCATAATCATTTAATATATGACTAAAACGTAACACAATGGTAAACAAGTATAAAG
>NIPQ01090940.1:28805-54830 GCA_002806875.1 Lepidotrigona ventralis hoosana | reverse complement strand
AGATCCGTGCCCATCAGGTTGCCGGCGCCGCTCTTGTCCACCACGTTGCTCGTGTGCACCGGATGAAAGTATCGGTCTGCAACAGGTCGACGACAAATCTCTTCAGGGAAACTCGTTTATCTCGCGATTGGATTACATACTAGGTTAGGCCGATAAGTCCATACAATTGATTGTAGGATTGCTGTGAAGAAAGTGAAAGTACCTGAAATTTGACAGTGAAAGCGTTTCAAGCTTACACCTCGAAAAAAATCGATCAAGTGGATCAAAACGGCCAATACATTGTTGAACAGAATTGTCGTTCAATATAGAAGAGTTTTGTGTCATTTATTCAGAAAGAGAAAAAAGGTACAGACTCATTGACCAAGACCCAAGATCCAAATTAGAATCGAAACCGAATCGGAAGTGTCAACCATGGGGAATTTGGTGTATCGACCTTCGTCCATGGTGGAAGGCGGCTCGCTAGCGGTGCCGGTGATGATCGGGGCGATCATGTTGTAATCGTCCTCGAGGTTGATGAACGGCGCTGTGTTCCAGCGTGGCGGCACGTTAGAGACGGATCTCTGCGTAGCCACTGGCCTCGTCACCGAGACCGGCGACGAAAACAGCGACAGGTTCGTCGGGGAGATCACCCCGGACATCGAGCTGATGGTGGGATACGTGAATATTTGCTGTCAACAGAAAGAACAAGATAGAAAGACTATAGCCAATTTAACCACTTGCGCTGGCAACTGGTTTGCGGACCATAACGAGTGACCAAACTCTATACCCAATAATTTGTCGCTTTCTTTTTCAACTCGTCGGTACGATGTTACTGGATAGAAATTATTAACAAGTAATAAGTTTATTATTTGTTTTGTCTTTTGGATTATATTTGAATATACTCAAAACTGAGAAAATATGAGCCGCCAAATATGATTCAGTTAACCTCTTGTGCTGGCAACCGGTTGGCGGACCATAACGAGTGACCAAACCCTATACTCAATACTTTGTCGCTTTCTTTTTCAACTCGTCGGTACGATATCACTGGATAGAAATTATTAACAAGTAATAAATTTATTATTTGTTTTGTCTTTTGGGTTGTATTTGAACGTACTTAAAAGTGAGAAAATATTGCAATTTTGGGACAAAAAATTCTCGACGTGCGTGGCACATCTTTCGAGCGTAAAGAGGTTAAGTAACGTGTAACATAATATATAATAAATGGGGGAGGCGAAATGGCTCACCTGTCCAGGTTGCGAGTGAAAGTGAGCAAACGTGTACTCCCGGCTGGTGTGCGGCGCGGTGACGAGGATCCTGGCAGGGCTCTTCCTTCCGGCCGGGTCGACCGAGCTCTGGCAACCGGAACTGACCAGTCCGACGGCCGCCGCGGCGGCCATTTGCTCCTGATTGGACGCCAGTTCGGTTGGGTCCGTGGGCGAGGTGGACGAGGTGGGCGGCGAGTTGGAGCTCGTGGCCGTCAGCTCGCCGGTCGACCTTATGATGGCGACCGGTCTGGCCATCGGGGCCGGCGGTGGCGGCGGCAGCATCGAGCTCGGGTAATACTGTGAGAACTTTTGTATGCCAGTGCGCGGTCCGGCTAGCTGCGCCTGGAAATACCACACACCCACCGATCAACGTCGTCGACCCGCGCGTGATCCATTCACCCCGTTTTCTGTCTCTCCACGAAGTCGAAATCAGTTTTTTCCTTTTCTTTTTTTCGTGTCTCTTCGTTTGTCCTTTTTCTCAATTCTCACGTTCGCTCGCGGGAGTGGACAATGGCACTCAATATCTTCCCCGATTTGTACATATCAATTGCGAGAGAGAGAGAGAGAGAGAGAGAGATTTCAAATGCAATTTCAAGAAAAAGCAAAGAAAAAAAAATACATAAATTCTCAGATTTTCGGCTACCAAAATTCAGAAGTTCAAGAAACGAAATTCAAAAAATCCAGGGCGATTGGAACACGGATGACGTTGCAGGTCGGAGAAGAACCGCCCCCGCGTTGTCCCCCTTGACGGACGGACAACGCGGCGGCTTGAAAAAGGATACGGAAGCTACCTGGGGCAGTTGCTGAGTATTCTCGGCCTCCTGGCAGACGAACGTCACGAAATCCGACAGGGTGTCGTGACCGTTCTCGGGGTACTTGACCACCCCGGTGGAGGCGGGATGCTCCGGTTGGTAGTAGGCCAGCCCGGACATACTTTGCCCGGAACCACCGGCCAGCCCTTCGTGCGGTGAGTGCAATCCTGAAACACAATTCACCACTGTCATCCTCCGACTGGCTGACCAGGGCCACGGTGAAAACCACCCCCTAAAATCGACTCGAGTCGACTTCCCTCGAACCCGAACGGGTCTATATGTGTCCGTTCTGCATCTCCCCCTTCCGTCATCTCTTTCTTTCATTCTCACGCCGTGTTACGTCTCGCTCCGTCGTTAACGTCGTTTTCTCCTTTGCTTCTTCTCTCTGCTTTACTCTGCTTTACGGCGCCATGCCTCTTACTTTGTCACTTCCACCACAGACGACGTGTATATACACACGTCGTCTGTGTGTTACTTACTTCTAACGAAGCAAGGCTTTTGCGAAAAATCCCGAATCATCGAACAATTCGGACGATTAGGCAAAGCTCACACGAGCTGTTGCTTCGTCACCCGGTCGGTAATGGTAATTGTTAGTTGCGGAGAGTGTTAGTAAAGTTGGAGCCCGCCTGGAGCGGCAGCTTAGCAGAAGAGGGAGCAAACAGAGGTAACGATTGCTGCTGCGAGTCTGTTAGGGGGTGGTTTTAGTGGTACTTTCGCGGATAGGTGGTCGACCAACTATAACGATTGTGTTAAATATATATATACATATACATACATACACATACAAACACACAATATATGTATATACATATATATACATATATGTATACATACATACATACATATATATATGTATATACCAACTATAACGATTGTGTTAAATATATATATACATATACATACATACACATACAAACACACAATATATGTATATACATATATATACATATATGTATACATACATACATACATATATATATGTATACATACACATATAAGGCAGTCCAAGCGTGAGGCTGGCTGGCTGAAATGTACATGTATTCACATACTAGTGTAAGTACGCGTGCCCGCGCGCCATTTAAATTCCATAGTTTTTGTAAATAATTTTAATTTTTCAACCATGTTCTAGCCATATTTTACACGATATCCTTGTCTTTTCAAATAATTTTAAATAAATTTGGTTCTATCGGCGTGCACGCGCGCGACGTGTGGTTATATTCCTTGTCTTTTCAAATAATTTTAAATAAATTTGGTTCTATCGGCGTGCACGCGCGCGACGTGTGGTTATATACATGTATGTATATATACACACAGATATGTATATATGTATATATATATATATATAGAAAGAGAGACAGAGAATATATAGGTATATATAGAGAGATATATATAGATATATAGTGCAACAACAAACATCAAACAGCAAGATAACAACGATTAAACAACACATCAAANAATATAATATAATAAAATATATATATATGTTATACGTTATATATGTTAATATATATATAATAAAATATATACTAATATACTAATATAATATACTAATATATATAACAAAAATATATGTAATATATATATATATTTATGTAGTAATAATTAATAGTGATATATATATATATATATGTATATATCATAATATATATATTAGTACATTAGTACTAATAAATTATATATTAGTACTAATAAATTAAGTGCTAAATATAGTACTAAAATAAAGTACTAATAAATTATATATTAGTACATCATAATATATATATTAGTATATTATAGTATATATATTATAATACAAATATATATATATATATACATATAATATACAAAAGTATAAAAGTATAAAATATTCGAAGTATAGTGTTCTCTGTAACATTTTCAATTATATTGCCTTTCAATTTGAAGTATGATTTTGCATCCGGTGATCCGCAGTCCAATGATTGAATGAACCGAAGGAAATTCGCGGAATTTAAAAATTTCGAAGAGGCGAAGAATTTTTCGAGCAAGGAGAGAGAGAGAGAAAGAGAGAGAAGAAAAAATTCACATCCCTCTGCTCAACTTTTATGAATTTTTCGAATTCGTACACAACTTTCATGTCGAATACGATTCCGAATACTGAATCCAATTGTCACGCTCGCTTTCGAATCGAATTTAGGATTCGTACGATTCCCGGAAACTGGCAGTGAATCCATGCACGCATTACCATGTTCGCCGCGTGTCACGCTATACGTATGTACATCGATACATGTAACACGCACGCACACACACACACACACACACATAAATATAGACAGATGTATATACATATATATGTGTGTGTATGTATATGCATAGATTACGTATGTAGAACAGTCAATAACCAGTCACAAAGTACCTTTTAAAGTCGAGTTTTAGCGAGCTTCTCTCTACGCTCGGGCTCAGACTGAAACAGAGATCATCACGCGTCATTTTCACGCGAAGCATGGCTTGCACGCGGCTTGCAAGGCTGCTCGCAGCTGTACACACACGCGGCCATCGACCATCGATCCGGGTTTGGATCGGAACGACTTCCGGCTCGCTGCTCTCCTCCGGATCTCGTTCTCTCGATCCCCTCTCCGCCGTGTCCTCGTTTCTTCCTTTCTTTCTTTGTTCATTTGCTTTTCTTACATTTCCGAAATTTCGACAAATTTTCTCTCTCTCTCTCTCTCTCTCTCTCTTCGTTTGAAAAGAAAAGAGAGTTGGAGAAGCTCGAGGACTTGGAGGAATGGACCGGGCCGCTTGGTTTTCTTGGACACGGTTCTCGCTTCGGTTAGTTCGCGCCGAGCCCCACTAACCTAGTTTCCCGAGCCCCCTAATTTAAAATTCGCCAGCGCTCGAACCGGACGATCGTCCCCATCATCGTTCGACCAATGCCAATTCGAGCACGAGCGAATGGTTTTCGTAAATCTCCAAAAATTTCGAGGATCACATCTTTCGCAAGATACCGATTTTAAGGTACTGTTTTTAAACAGAAGAAAAAATAAATAAATAAAAAAGGAGACAGAGAAAAAGAGAGAAGCTTCGATTCTCCAGTCACAAATTAACCCAGTTCTCCGCGGGGATTATATTTTCCATCAATTTTCGTATCGCGTCGCGGTTTGCTCGAAGTAGGTTAGCGGAGGGGCGTCGCGACGCTCGAGGGATCGAGATCCAGCAATGCTCGCCGATCGATTTTTACTTACACGATGCCTGGCGTTCAGCTCAGTTTGGGTCTATCGCACACTGGACATTCGGGGGCGCCAAATCGCCGACGATGCCCGGCGCACGGTGCAACGAGGATGACGCGTTAAAAACGCATAACCGCCCTTCCTCTTCCCTCCCGGCCGCCAAGCGGAGAACACTTCCGCCAGAGAGGGAGGGGGGAGAGGCGGTGGAGAGCGAAGAATCGATGACAACAATGAACACGCTGGATACTGCGCGACGTGGCAACCGAAATAAATCCAACACCATCTCGATGATGCATGCTAACTAACCGAGAACGATAACATTCGTCCCCCCTCGGTTCCAACGCCAGGATTATCAGAGTGTTATAGATAATTTTTTCTTTTAAATCTATTCGTGGAATTTTATAGACACAGGGTGAATTTATTTCTATGGTTTCCGATGAATTTTTCATTTTTTTTCCCCTCCCTGCGCTACGTCGAGTTCCATTAGTTCAGTCGTTGGCAGTTGCAGCGCTGAGGGATAATTCTAACCTATACAGGAAAGTCCAAGCGAGACGAGAACTTTTCGCCTAATGAATGGTATCGAAA
Organism: Lepidotrigona ventralis hoosana; assembly: GCA_002806875.1. NCBI lineage: Eukaryota > Metazoa > Arthropoda > Insecta > Hymenoptera > Apidae > Lepidotrigona > Lepidotrigona ventralis. The sequence continues at coordinate 49,007 of NIPQ01090940.1, read as the reverse complement.
GGCCAATAATTTTGGTAAGGATATTTGTTTCTGTTCAAAGGTAATTTTTCTTTTTTGGAATTTTCACTTTTTTGTTTTCATACATAAGTCACTCGCAGTTTTTTTTTATTACATCGTGTGAAAAAAAAGTACAATCACACGATTTTCTTTTATAGCTATTTCTTTTATTGTAAAAAAAAAGTACATAGTTGCATGAAAAGTAAGTAACATGATCTTGAAATGAATGTACTTTTTTATCGATTTATTTACACGATGCAATAAAAAAAAAATACACAGTTGTTTGGGAAAAAGATATTCAATTATTGGCCTCTTTTCAATGCCGTTCACGGTTAAATGAAAAATATTCTCTGCATCGTCGCTTAGACGGAGCACCCTGTTGATCTAGCAGAGACCTAGAACGCTAGAAGGATAGCTTTCAAATTGTTTCCCAAATACTCTGTCGCCGTGTTCTCATTTTCCAAGATACATCGACAAAAATACGTCACACCGTGGCACCGAGCTCGTTCGTCATCTGAACAACGAAGACCGGAAGAAAAGCGGAACCAACGTTCTCCCAATATAGTTCGCACCTTTCTCGCGTTTCCTCTCACGGCTTGCTGCTCCAACGGTGATAACCACGCCAGTTAGGGTTACGTCAGTTAGCGAACTCGTCAGGCAAAAAAAAAGAAGAGAAACAAGCGGACACAGTTGCGCGGCGCAATCTTCCATCAGGGGGGTGGGGGAACGATGAACAGAAAAACAGTGTGAGAGAACAATTCGAGGGAATGTTAGATACGTGTTAAGGGGACGGTGTGCGGGGTGAAAACAGATTTCACAGGGTGTCGAAGGCGATCCTCGTGTCGGACGAGTCTCTTTCGGTGTTCTTTCTGTGTCTTTGGCCGTAACTTCCGGTCTAGCGAGTGTGCATTCCGGTATGCAGAGTACTTACACACAAGTGGACTCTCCCCATAATCAAACGCTATGTTAAAAGAAAACTCGCTTCCAAAGATATAGAATTTCGATATCTTTCGATATCGTTCTCTTTTCTCAGAGGAATCGCTGAGAATACGTTTCTGCGGACAAAGAGTGAATCTCGACGCGTGGACTCTCTCGTTTTGGGACTGTTCTCGAAGCGGTGATTTTTCCAACGTTTGCCCGTTTTGTCGTTTTGTCGAGGCAGATCGTTGTTTCAGGAAAAGATGAGATATCTTCCGTGGGAACGACTTTAATTCGAAAAATTTGTTTTTTTTTTTTTCTTATCATCCGAGTCCCAAAACCGAAGTCCGCGCTCACTATCGACTATCTGGTTGACGGAGGATCTCTCGACTTTCGTTATAGTAATATTATCTGTAAAAAAAAAGAAAAGTAGACTGTAAAAATACAGAGAAAAACCAACAAAATTTTTTTCAATTTGTTTCTTGCAGCATCTCTGATCTCAATCTCGATCGATCTCGTTAAGTTATATTTTAGGTTAACTTTCGAGACGAGAGATCCTCCGACTGCAGCGCCGTGGCAGCAGCCGGCTTCTCCGGCCGCCATCTTTACAACTGGATATGGCGATTCGCGGCCTTAAGTGCGAGATCATCTCAACAAGGCTGCGCTCTCAATCGGTCACATACCGGTCTGCGAGTGCGGAGAGTCCATTCCACGGTGACCATCTTCGGGCCTGAGCACCGGCGAGAATGTCGGCGCGCTCGACACGGAAACCGCGGGTGGCTTTTCAGTCTTGTCGTTCCTTATCAGCTGATGCACTGGTGGTGGGCCTGTCGAACAGAAAACGCACAGCTAAACTCACCGTTTAAAACATTATTCTGCAACAATACACACAGTGATTAATAATAACGTAATAATACTTTCCCCGCCACAAATTGTCTAAGTTTGTATGCTTTTGGTCCAATTATCGACATTTGCATGACTGAGTATTTGGCGAGGATAGTAAGTGACTAGGTATAGTGTTAAAGTATTTTTTTTAAATTATAAACTACGTTTATTACTAAACTATCTTTTAAACTATATTTATAATTACGTTTATCACTAAGTTATTTTTTAACGATATGTTTGTAACTAATAGTTTTCGTATGTTGTAGTTATTATAGTATATTGTAGTCAACCTCAAGGGGACGAAAAGTTGGATTTTTTGTAAATTTGCATGGAAAAACACAACGATATTGTCTGAGAGCAACTCAGATATGCACATGAAGAAAGAAAAATCATCTAGCACACAGAAGACGTGAAAATCGTTTAGAATATAGTGTGAAGCTAAAAATACTTGTTTAAATATTACTTAAGGTTAAATCATCGTCAAGAAAAAGTTTTCGTTTCACCAAAGAAGTTTTCCAATTTTCACCAAATTCTGTTTCTTTCTTTCTTTTCTCTACACAATGTTGACAACAATGTTGTCTGATTGACAGCATTGACACATCAAACTAATTTGGAACAGAGCAGAAGTAACAATCAGCGACGTATGTTACACTGACAGCCGCCAATAAAGAAGAGCAAAGTTCAGTTCTCGCGACTCCTACTTTACATTCCTCCGCATCTGCATCGAAAAGAGCAAACGAAAGAAGATGGAAATAGCCGATGAAAGAGATATCTAAATATTCTTTCAGTGAGTTGCGACACTGGTCGATTATTATTATTATTATCATCATTTTTTTTCCAACGACGAATGATATCAAGCAAACTCAAGGATTCTAATAAAACCCACCAATAAGATTGATTCGACTCTACTTCCGCGACTCGAGAAATCCTTGAACCTCGCCTCCCCCCAACGTCCTTGGCACCGAGGACACACCCCCAGTGGAGAATCTCCGGACGACGGAACGAAAAAGAGGGAAATAAGAAGTGGAAGAATAAGAAGAGGAATATGTAGACGGTGTTCCGGTTAACTCTGGATTTGCATATAGGTTCGAATCGCTGGGGGGAGGGGTGGGGAGGAGGGGGAGGGGCAAAGAGTCGTAAAATTAGCCACTTCGGCCACCGCTGATATTTACGCCGGTCGTTAATTTAACGACAATACAGTCAATCAAGCGTCCAACGCGGCAACGCTATAAAGGCAACGTATGTATGATAAAAAGGGAGCAAGGGGGCGGAGAGGAGGGGGAGGGGGGATGGGGGGAGGGAGGTTGGGAAGCGAGGTTGGCCCTGGTCCAGCTATGCTTATTGCCGGAATTTTTCCTGCACCCCCAACCCTCTCTCGACGTGCACACGCTCTGCTCCGCCTCTCTGTATACGTGTATGTATGTGTGTATGTGTGTGTGTGTGTTTTGCTTGAGAAAGTGGTCATTTTATTCCGTCCGTAAATTCCGTCTATCCGCCGCCGCTCGACCCTCCCCCCGCGGCGCAAAGAGCCGAAACTTTCCGCGTGCTTCTCGCTGCTGGAAAGTCTTAACGTTCCACGGAACACCCCTTCCACGCGTCCGTCTTCTTGCCATCTGACTCGCGCACGTCCGTATTTCTTGCCTTCGTACCGTCCGGACTCGAATATATTTGTACTTCTTGCCCTTTCGGCTGAAAAGGGTTCGGGGGAGGCAGCGGCGTGATGAATTCGAGTCGAAATGTTTCCAGCCTCTTTTTGGGGGTACCGAATGGGGCCCACTTTGGGACAGAGCGGTGCTTCACGGTAGAGAGAGAGAGAGAGAGAAGCATCGTCCTTCGTTTCTATCGTGAGTTTTGAAAGACGAGTTTTCGTCCTCGCATGAAATTCGGAGAGGCGTGAAGCGATGAAGAACGGAGTGGCAAAGATCGAAAGAAGGAAGCTGAAATGGGAGCGGTAAACTCTTTTATCAGCGTGAAATTAGCACTTTGCACTTGCGAGTTGTTCCCAGCCATTTCTTCGCGAATCTATCTCTTCTTTTTTTTCCTTCTCGTACGAAAAGGCTTCAACCGGAAGTTATTCCTCTTTTTCATCTCTATCCAGTGACTTCCGTTTCGCGGCGTGTGTGCACAGAGGCGAAGGGGCGGTGGTTATCGTTTGATCGATGAAAGAGTTAAGAGAGGGAGAACAGCTCCCTAGGACGAAAAGAGAGAGAAAGAGAGAAAGAGAGAAAGGGTGGCGCGATAAAGCCGGGTTGGAGCCGAAGAATAGAAAGAAAATAGAGAACGGAAAGGGAGAAATATATATAGGGGAAAATGATCTATAGAACGCTGAGCAAAGTAGATCCCGATAACAAAGGACCGTGCGATAAGCCGACGGGATGAGATTGAACCCGCGGAACGGAGAGAGAGAGAGAGAGAGAGAGAAAGAAGAAGAAAGGATCTCTCGACCCATGACCGTTGGGAATTTGTTGTTACTCGAACAGCCAGAATCGGTGAATTCGAGTCAATTTTGGTCATCGCCGCGAAATGGTTTGTCTTACGAATTCGTTATTACCAATGGGAATAAAGGTCTCGACGAACCTAGCAGTCGAAGCATGTGCTGATAGTGTCAGATTGATTAAAAAGTAAGTGAACGTATATTTAATAACGTTAATTTGCTTTGCATTTTGTTCGATTATCTTTCGGATAAATTCCTGATTCCGAATTCGAAAAAGTATTTTATCTTTTTCGACGAAGGAAAAGAAAAAAGCAGTTCCAAGAACGATTTGATAATTTGACGATATTTTCGTCAACAGTGAAATTAGCAGGAAACCAATTCCAACACTTGTAGTTTCAAAGTTTCTTCACCGTACACGATATATATATATTTTTATGAGTTTGCGTGTTTTTTCGCAGGTAGTACAGCAAAATACAATGAAGATGTTCTCCTTTGACCTTCCTGTAATCTCAAAGTTTTTCAATTTTTAACATATGTGTATTAAATTTGTTTCGTCGGTCACCGGTGATCGACACGGTCTGAAAACGAAAAAATTACTGTCGGTAACTAGTGACCGACACGGCATCGCGCGAAAGTTAAATTTAAAAAAAATTCAAAAAATTTCAGATCAACTTATTCACGTTGGGAACCCACGGTGGCAGACCAATCTGACTTTTACTGAAAAGAAGAATCATACTGCATGTCTCTCGAAGATCGAGATTCGAGTAGGTTTTGACTTTCGTGCTTTGGAAAATAATAACGTTGCGATCCGCTTGACCATTTGACGCGTGAAAGGATGCACGTCTTCTCGCTGTGAAACGCATAGGATTCCGCATACCTCGCCCGGCGTCCTCGAACGAGGTTTAATTTTAGTGAAACGCGTAGAAAAAATACCATGAAATCGTAGCGGTCGGTAAACAAGATTTGTGTGTAGGTGCGGAAGAGGAGAGAAAGGCGCAGATCGCGGTGCATCGTACCGTGACGCATCGTTTCGCGACCGATTGCACCGCGACGCTTGCTTCCCGAAAATCCATGAATGGCAAAAGATCGCAGCCGATTTCGATTACCATCCGTCGATACCCACGTGACTCGGCGATGCTTTACCGATCTCTGTCACACGGAATCACAACTCGTCACCGCGAGATGCTTTCAAAAACAAGAAAGTATGTCGACTTGTCTCAATAATCTCAGGCATACGTTGGTTCAGGTATTTGCTTGCAATTAGTGACGAATCGAGACGGCTCGATTCACAGATTGCTGCAACGAACGAACGAACGAACAAACAAACGGACACGTTGCGATTTAGGGAAGTGTAAATTTCAAGAACTAAAGTTCCAACACACGATGCTCTGAATTATCAAATTCCAAATTTCAAATACATGACGGTACGAATATTACCAGATATTCAAATTTCAAATTGCAACTTTCGAATGCATCGCGGTGCGACGAATCACGCGTTTGAAAGTTATTAAATTTCAAACGCACGACGTTTCGAATTATCAGTATAGAAAATTCAAATATCAAATGCATGGCGCCTGCGGCTGGTGGCGTTTCGAATTACAACGCGTCCCAATCGTGCCACTCGGCGGATCACAAAGTCCCCAATTAGCAGGCCGGCGAATTGCAACGCTCCGATTGACGCAACCTCTTAATTCGAAACGCTTTCAATCACGATATCCCAATTCTGTCTACTTGAAATTCCTCTTGCCCCACTCTTTATTAAACCATTAATTCCCAATCAATCACACCTTTCTCTTTCTCTATCTCTCTGTTCGATCTTCGATCCGTGGAAGCACTATGCATCTGTATGACGTCCCAATTTTAAGCAGTTCTGAGAGAGAGAGGGAGAGAGGAGAGATGATGGCGGAACCGGGTGACAGCGTGCATCCACTAAAAATAAGGACGAACGTAGAGGTTTTGAAACTCACTGAAGCTAGCCGCTGGCTGAGCATGATCCGCGGCCGTGGCTGCGGACGGAGGGGTGTAGCTGCTGCAGTAGTACGGCGGGTGCTCTATTTTGATCGCGTTTATTTGAGGCTGCATGTCGCTGAGGTCATGCAGTATGGACGCTGAAACCAGACACACATTAGCGGTTACGGATCCTCGCGCGTTTCGTACGTCATCCGCTTCTCCTCGTCGTCGTCGTCGTCGTTGTCGTCCTCCTTCTAAACTCGTATTCTTCGTCTTCGTCTATCGTCTTTCGTCTCGGTCGTCTTGTCGTCACGATTCTGCGAGGAAATCGCACTTCCGTGCCTTTTCCTACCAGAATCTTCCCTACCAGACCTTACTCTTACCCTTCTCTTTCTACTAAATAAGTTGATTCGAGCAACTTGTCGTTGGAGGAATTGAAAGATTCAATGTGTTTTTTTTTTCTTTTCAACGTAGAATTTTAGGTAATTTTGTTGAGGAGTTTCTCGGTAGTCTAGATTTCTAGGATATCGATCGATGGCAAATTCTCGTTACGATTTTCGTTACCGACCGTGCGAACTCGCTCCACGCTCGACGGCACGTCACGCCGAGGACAATCCGCTTTAACCCTTTCCAAGATCAGACGATTCCCGATGGACGATTAATAGCTGCAATTATCCGTCCGTTCCTCTCTAAATCGTGTTGTCGAGAAGTCGAGTTGCGAGGGAGAGAGAGAGAATGATCGCCCGCGTAAACACAATCGTGTTCCAAGGAGGGACGAAAACGGTGCTAGAGGGAGGGATCGGTTAATTAATCGCGGTGCCGGCCATTAGAATACGCTCCAGTTACACGTTGCGCTGAATCAGCGCTACCGTAAAATAATAGGATTCCAGTTTGTCGCAGTTGGCGACGCGTAAATACAGGGATCACCCCCGCGGTAGCGACGGTCAACGACCAATTAGGTTGAGCTACTGCCACTGCCGTGGAATTTGCATCGTGCAAACGGCGATCCACTCGCGAACCTGCCCCGTCGATCACCATCCGGTATTTCCCCGCCAATTCACCGGCCTAAAACCTCGGATTCCCCACTTTGGGGATGAACGAAGCAAGCTGAAGATTTAGCAAAGCCAGCTGCGAGCGTGAAGCTACTCTGGCACTCTGATTCTTTAGGATTACAGTCCGGGGCCACTGGGAAAGACTTATTTCTGAAAACATGTGCGTCTTCGAATTAAAAGGGATTCATTTCAATTTGATTCCCCACGNCGAAATTTCGCCAAACCTAACCAAAAAAAAAAAAAAACCCATCCGAAAACCTCCCCTGGGATTGGTACGTTTTCCATCACGTCGCATCTTGCACGTCGTCGCCGACAGGATTATTCTTCTCTATTTCACATCAGCCTCCATCCCCGCCTCGCGGAAATTGCGCCCCTTTTTATCCGCCGTACGTGCTGCCGCTCTCACATCGCCGAGAGAGGAGAAACAAAAAGGAAATACTGGCCCCCCTGCGGGCCTACCATTTTTTCGCCTACTCGCGTGCATGTGCACGTTCCTGTGTGTGCGGGGCGCATTGTTGACGAAAAAACCGGTGACGTATCCGAGGGTTGGAAAAAAAATTCGTCGAAAATCGCGCACGGCGTCGGGACACTGATTCAACGTTTCTCTCTCTCTCTCTCTCTCTCTCTTTTTCCCTCTCGAACAGCGTTGATTCCAGCGGACTGGTCCAGCTTGGTTGAAAACTTTGAAAAAATAAAAAAAAAAAAATTCCTCTAGCTGGGCGAGTATTGTCGGACGGTTAACCCTCGGCGCTGACGCGATATTGAGATTGATGGGCGAACGATGATCGAACGAGGAGAGCGACCACTCTCGATCGTACTCTCTTTTCGACTCGCGTCTTTTGTCGAGCTTGTCTGAGGTTTCGAAGAACCTCTTCCGCGGGATTTGCAGCGGAAGCTTCGCCGAGGAATGACTGAATCTCGCTTGCTCTCTTCTCGGAGATTGGAAAAATGTTTCTGTTTCTAAAGATGGTTGGAAAGTCGCGATTTAGGTTCTACGATTTAAAGATCCAACAAAGAGCGTGCAGTAAATTTAATTTCACGGTTAATTTTCAATTAATTTAACAAAGAGATTTTCCCTTTAACAAACTAGATTTTTCCCTTTATTTCCAAGGTTAATTCCAAGTTATTTGAACAAACACATCTGTTCCAACCACACCAGTGGCTCATACTGACATAACATTTTCAACGATCGTCGAGATTAATTTAGAATAAAACGCTTGTAGCGTTAATATTAATAAATAATAAAAATTTGCTTACAATCACAAAGATATACACTTTGTTGCAAACATGTTACGGTAAACATAAATGCGATTCATCGGAAAATGTTAGAAAATTCTTTTAACGTTACAGCAAATTCCACAGCGTCTTCTTACTCTAAGTTAAAGTTCTCGTTGGCCTTCAACAGTCGGAAGAAAATGATCGTCACAATGCTAAGATATAAATAACCATAACAAATGTGTCAAAAATCCTTTTGTTTTACGATTCCAAATGATTTGATATAACTAGAAAGTTCACTGTTCGCAAGGAACGTGTTGAACTCTCGAGGAGTGGGAAATTCCGATGGAAAATTACGAATCAATTAGATACCAAATGAACCTTTCTCGCGGCAGAGTATGGCGAAAGAACAAAAAAAAGTGAGTTCGATCGAGTTGCAAAGATCGAGAGAAGGGAGCTGCTGGCTGATCTGGCGAGAGATGAGACGAGGGATGAGGGGATGCAGAGGCAGAAAGAAAGAGAGGCAGCGAAGCTCTCTCAGCAGCCTCTGAGGGGCCGTGAGCATTGTTCCCCGTCTATTAATACACCGGGTTGCATACTAATCTCCTGCCACAGTGACGCGAGGGACGAGGGGAAAGACAGAGAGACAGAGAGAGGAGAAGGGTGGAGGAGCGTAGAGACGTTTCATGCACGTAGAGGCGTTTCGAGGCTCGCTTCTCAATACGCGCTCCCCTGCCCTATTATTCCATTTAGTAGCGAGGCCCCCTTCGACGAGGGAACCCCCTCGATGAAAAAAACCCCGATTCGGGAGATCCATCGACTGCCAACCATCGTCCATGTTTTCCTAGGTCAAGAAAGATCCAAGATTCCGGTTCGTAGTTCGACTCCCCCCCTCCCCCCGAGGAGTTCGAGGGTTCGAGGGAAACTTGGCTGCGCGGTTATCGGTGACTAATGGCGAAGGAGTCTACCAGAAAAAGAGAGAGAGAGAGAGAGAGACTGGCAGCTTCTGTACGACGCTCATGACGGAAATTGGCAGGCAATGTCGGGCAATAACACTCTCTCTCGGTTTCGCTCTATCGACGAGCTGGGGTCGTTGACAACCTTGACCCTCCCTCTTGTCGCCCTCGATCCTTCCTTCCTTCGCTAGCAGAGGAAACACAACGCTCGGAGGACAACGTTGAAAGGCGCGGGAAACCGGTGGATTAGCTTCTAAATTTAATTCCGAGGAATTGCTGACGTGTTCCGCCGAGGCTGGTGGCGTCCAGTTGTTTAACAAGTGGCTAGTACAATCCCCTTTCTGATCGAGTTACACTAACAGCGAAGCACGCGGGAATCGGTATGGCCGGCACGACTGTGAATAACAACAGCGTTTGTCTGATCGAGAGAGAACTGTGGCGTGTTTTTTCGGGGGAGGGTGGTGGGGGACCGCGAGATCCGTGGAGCGAATTCCTTCCTGGCATTTCCCATCGAGAAAGGATGCTTTCAAAAGGCTTTCCCACGTGTCGGACTCGTCGATCACCTTTCGAAAGCATCCGTGAGGCCACGATCCCGTGATTCGAGTTTCCACAGACTGATTTGCTTCTGTCTGAAACGATCGTTGACGGTATCGTTCCGCGGGCGATCGGAGACTTTCGATATCCCAGAGATCGGCTCTCGGAGAAAGAAAAGAGCGAGTCTGCATGCAGTATGTAAGAGTGGAGTGAAAGAGAAAGAGAAAGAGAGAGAGACAGAGAGGATGTCTTATGGTCGTACCTTTTGAAAGCATCCAGAGCTCCTTCGAGCTGAAGACACCTGTCGCTAGGATCGTGTCATTGCAGACAACGCCGTTATATAGTTCGTGGTAGCCTGCACCTGGGAACAGAACCCAGACGACCATGAACAAAGCGTTCGCACGTTCGTTCAACTTCGATCAACTGACTCGGCGCGCGAAAAACTCGGCGGGTGAGAAAAACCCCGGGATTACCCGCTAATTGCTAAGGGCAAAACTTTGGTTTCGTTTACCTTTTCGCCGCCTCTCTTCCTCCTTGCTCGCGTTGCAGATGCCGTTTAGGACCTCTGTAACAATCGAAGGGCAATTGTCAAGTTAGTTTCCTTTGTCTTCGAGAAGAGACGAATTCTCGGCGAATTCACTTTGATATATCTCACGTCCCTCAGCTTTGACGAAACGATTTCTCGAACGACCCTCTACGGGACGAATTCTTTCTTTTTTTCTCGCAACTGTAAAGGAAATTTTGTGCAACGGACATCGACTTGTAAATATATAGATTGAACAATGAATTCAATAGTTTCGACTTCATTACGACGAATATATTTCGTAACGTTAAAGTAACATTGACTTGAAAGTTGTAGCTCATTGTGACATTGAGCTATGTCAAATGAAAGTGGTCAGACAAAATGATTACTGAAATGCAGACAAATAAAGTATCATTGATACATGACAAACCAAGAGCTATTATGTCTGCACTAGTATGGAATTTCATAAAACAGTTTCTGCTTGGCTGTACGTTGCATCTCCAATATATTTTATTCTTGGAACCCCTTTGCACCCTCGTGTGATGATGATTCACCACCAAATTCACGTCGATTACAAAAGAAGGAAATAAAATAGTGGAAAATGTATCATAATTTCAGTTGTTGAGAATCTTGTTACACATCAGATGAAAATAAATAATAGTTGTGGTTTCTTGTGAATTCTCGCAATATATTTGTTAAAGGAGTAAACAATATGATACGATGTATACGCCATNAATAATTATAAGACAAGAAACAATCGTAACAAAGAAATCATTCTTAATCTATCGTGATTCGCGAAAAGAGGACTAGAAGTCATAACTGCTAATCTCTTAAGAGGTTTGATGTTAGGTTTCGAAAAGGATGAATTTCTTTTTAAAAAAAAAGAAAAGAAAACACTGTAGGCCCTCGGTGAAAAGAAAGGGCAAACCCAGTTTTTGACGAGAGAGAGAGAGAGAGAGAGAGAGAGAGAGAGCAGCGGATGAAAATTTCTGCCACATCCGGGAGATGAAGAGGGCGCCCTCTTGCTCTGCCGGACGAAGACACGGCGACGAACGGTCTGGAGAGTGCCTTAACCTACCCCATGTCTTGGCAGCCGAGCGTTTTTTTCTCTCGTTCTCGTAGGAGGTAGGCCCGGGCCAATTTTTGCGTCAACCGCGGCTGTAAACAGTAGAAAGCCGGCTGCCAAGCAAGGCGCGCGCGCGTCTGTGTTTCGTGGTGCCTGGCGAAAAGGAAGAACGGCGCACGAAGGGGAGAGGGAGGCGCGTGCGGGCCACCAGGGGCCTCTGCCAGGACGCGGCGCGCGTAACGTACGGAAATTACGTGTTTCCCGGCTGAGTCAGTGAGTTCGATGAAACCGAAATGAAAGAAGAGGCGCGCGAGACGGGCGCCAGTCGCAGCCCTCCTGCCAGCTGATCGATCGAGACAACACGTCGATCAAACCTGGCCGCGTGTAGCCCTGCTGGGTTGGGACGTTGCCTGCCTCGCTGGCAAATCGGATCACTTTGCATCTCGGAAATTTTTCCTGACCTTCAGCTAAGAGAGAGAGAGAGAGAGAGAGAGAGTCAATGAGGACATCCTTGTTGGGGAGATCGAAAAGAATCTTCGAAATTGAATTCGGAGGAAGCCCCCCCTCCCCCCTCTGCGGAAGTAGTAATAAATTCGACGAGTTCCGCGAGCCTCGAGATCTGTCGCGAGTTTCAGCTGCTCCAAAATCCTACCTAGGGGATCGCCTCCTTTAGAATCTTCCAAACATCCGTGTATCTCCTGTCTATCGAACGTAGGTCGTAGAATCCGCGTTCTGGAATCCACGAGGTGTATGCGTCGGGTTAAATTCGTCGGCCGGTGGAACGTGAAACGATGCCGGATGCCACGATCGACTGCTTGAAGTCGAAGATCCGACTCCTTGGATCGCGATTCTTGATGAAAGTCAACCTACAGCCCTGTCTTTGCTCGCGCGCGATATTCAAAAGGCCCCCTTCGTCGCTGCTCGCATGGGGGCCTCGTTGAAATTGGCAGAACGTTCCAAGAAACTTTGAATCCAAGCCGAGAGTGGACACTTTGAATGGACGGATGTGCGAGTGAATGAACACGCCACAGTCTTTCTCTCTCTCTTTGGATACTGCTCTCTATGAGATCAACGCTTCCTGATGGGATCAGGAATGGAGTCAGCAGCGATTAGGCGGATCGTTTGGATCGTTTGGAAGGAACATTAGCGATAATTGACCGTACTTGTCAAACGATTCAAACAAGAGAGAGAGGGAGTGGAAGCGAAATTTCCGGACAACAGATTTTGGGAATCCATATGTTGGGAACACTCTCTCTCTCTCTCTTTCGTAGGATAGAGGGTTTGGTTGCGATCGAGTTGAGTATAACTATGGGCAATCCCTTACCGTGGCTGGTGATAAAATTGGCGAGGTAGAGATCGAGTTCCCGGACGGAGACGTTGATGTGATAGGGGTTGACGCAGAGGCCCGGCTGAGCACATTCCGCAGTCTTCTCCAGCCGTTCCCCGTCCGTCGACTCCAACGGAATTGCCTTGAACAGGATCACCATTACCAGGTCCAACCTCCATACCTGTGCGACATAACGACAAGGACCAACGGTTATTGGCTCTGCCCGGATGCAGCGACACCACCAGGGATCGAGCTCGAACCTCCCCGACCCCTTGATGGTGGTCTTCACCCTCGGCTCGACTTTTTTTTTTTGTTGAGGAATCGAATTATCGAATTTTTATTTCGAAATGTCGAATTATCGTGAAACGTGAAAACGTGATTTTTGAATTGTTTCAAAAAATCACAGTATTCTATCAAGATAAGGAAGGCTTGTTTAAAGTACATGTTACTTAGTTATTAGTTTTATCACGATACTCTCAGTTATGAATCAGTTGCGTTATTTTAAAAAAATAGATATGTTTAGTAAGGGGATCTTTTTATAGGGGGTTCTACCGTAATTAGTTTACTTTGTGAATTGAACGACGCAAGTAGATTCTCGAGTGAGAAAAGGGGGACCTACCTTATCGGCTTGACGCAGGCAGTCGATACGACGCATTTTACCCTTTTGGTCGGGATTACTTAGGACGCACATGGCCGGCCTCTTCCCCGTGATGCTCAGCACGAAGTCCTCCCTGTACTCCTGCGTGATATCTTTTCGTAACTTGCCTAGAAGCCGCGAGGCCCATTTCTGTTTCACCTCCAGCTTCTCGTTCTGCAATCCAGAGAAATTTCCCCTCCTTGAAATTTAGACTATCTCCACTCTACATCATTTTACGCGTGAAACATGATACTTGTGGCACACGAAACAAGCGATATACAGGGTGATTCACGTAACTTGCACACCCGAGATAACTTTTGAATTACGCTTTTGATGAAAAATTATTTGACACAAGTGTTGCATGGTTTTAAGGGAGGAAAAATATTTAAGGTTTCAAAAAGGATTCGAAAATTTTCAAAATCATCTTCATTTCTTTTTTATTGGACCATACATCTTTTTCATAAATTGGAAGAATATTAAATTCCAAGTAAAAATGTACTAAACTACATTGGTCCTAAACCTATTATGATTAAAGAAATATTCTACGATCATTTGTCTCGAGTCGATGAAAAAAAAGCTTTTGCTTGCTACAGATTAATGTTGAAACCCCTCAACACACACAAAATATTGATACGCCATGACTCTCTTAGAATCATACAACTTTTGTATCAAATAACTTTTCATCGGACGCATAATTTAAAAATTATTTCAGTTGTGTAAGTTATGTGAATCACCCTATATGATACCGATACTGATGCCAATAGTTGACGTTCATTCTCTCTCTTCCCTTCGATGCCAATTCGCAGAATACACCTCCCCACTTAAGCGTCCGCAGTCGAACGCTTAAATGGGGGTCATTGTACTTGAATTTCAATTTATTTCATTCTTGAAAGTCCAAATTCCTCGAAACGTACATCGTTCTAATCGCCGAGTTTAGATCGTACTTTTATATCACATTATAAAAAATAGAAAGGGCATAGTTAGCAAGTAAACAGCATCACTTCCGCTCGCGTGTTTCACAAAGTATAGCTGACTGTGAGTCGACTCTTGGAATCGTTCGAACTCTTGGCAAAATGTCTCTCTTTCTCGTTCTCTTTTCTTTTTCCGTATCACGTCTTCGACTAGTGAGAGAAGCAAACGTATGTTCCAGTAACTACAGCACGCGTACAGTTGTCAACCTAACCTATGGTTGGAGAGAGAATATATCGAGAGAGAAGTTGCAGCTCGTGTACATCGATACGCCGTGGCAGCTGTTGATCTGGAAAGTTCCGCCAGTTTACAAACTCTGTCCGATGGCTCGGGACCAAAGCAACGGCTGACCTCAAACTATTCGTCGGAACGATATGCGGCATCACGTCCCCGTGTGTCCCCTTCTCCCCCCCCTTCTGATATCTTGACCTTCCTTGAATCGCGAGGCGCGCGCGATCCTCTCTCGTTCTCGTTCTCGTCCTTCGCCATCTTAATTTCCAATTCCCCCCACCCTCTCGCGAAGCAACCTTACCGACACGCTATCCAATTTTTTTTCTAAGTAATTTTACCCTGCGCGATAAATAATAGAGGAAACTTTGAATCGACAAATTCGCATTTTCGACGAAGAATGCCGTGTTATATAATTTTATTTGTTAAAAATGTGTTTGGATTTTGTTTAAAATTGATAATGGAGTTTTATTTAATATAAAAATCGTTCGAAACGAGAGTTGATGAAACTTAAATAAAATAAATCGTTTAGGAATTAATCTTCCAATGTGTCCCGAAGTTAAACTGCAATTTAATATTGATGAAAATGTAGTACAAGAAACCTTTATTCAAGGTTTCCATTCAATTACTTTTATAATATTTTTTTTTATTTTCGAGAATAAAATTTAGATTAATTACAATCATTTAATAATTATTGCTTGATTTAGTTTGAAAGTGCGTACGTATTAAATTTAAAATAGTTTAAAACGTATTCAGTTTAAATAAAATGTTGAAATGTTAAATTTCTTTACAATGAAATAACGTAGCAAACAATACTGGAATTCGCTGCATGTACCTAGTATCGGTAAAACAGTTAGCGTTCATCCCCCACTCTTTCTTTTGGTGTCAATTTGCAGAATACATCCCCTTTTAAGTGTCCGCTATCGGTCCCAAACTGTGGACGTTTAACTGGGGACTATTGTACATTGTTTAACAAAGTTTTTGTTTCTCATAGAAAATTCGCTTTTCATCTACATAGGAAAAAAAAACTAACCTAACCTAACCAAACAGTTGCAAATCATTGTGAACCAAAGATACAAAAGTGACACTATCTTCTCCGTACTCTTGGACCTAACTAACCTAACCTAACCTAACCTAACTTAACTTGGATTTTCACTTGGAGCGAACACATTCTGATTATTTCAGACACAATTAAAAAAGAAATGACGATTCTTGCATCTTTAAATTCCCCACTAATGCGTAAAATCCATCCAATCTACTATTTATTTGCCTTTCACGGAGACGAACAATTTGCTTCCACACGAATTTTTGCAAAAGCTTCCATTCGTAGGCTCGAAACCTGCTCAGATTCGAGAAATTCCCCTTTGCAACAAAAAATGCGAGTTTTACGACTATGAAAGTTCCACAGAGATGTCGAGCCTGCAGAAAATTCCCCGAGACAAGGACACCGATGACTAGCATAAATCAGCATCAAAAAGCGGCAGAATGAAAATTCTTTCTCTTTCTCTCTCTCTTTCTCTGTTGGTTTATAAAATTCTAGGGAGCGCGTACGGCTAGGGCAGGCTCGTTTTTCAGTCAGCGTGGAAATCTGCGAGGCAGAGTCGCGTCGCGTTCGGGGCATAGCTCGCGTCGACCTGCCCCAGAGGCTCCCTCCTGCGGCCTCTGTTATTCACCTCACGGCCACGCGGCCCCCGCTGGAATAGCAAATGCGCGCGGGTGCATAAGGTCCCTGAGAAATGCGTGGAAAGCGCGCGGAATGCATCGAACGCGGCGACGACGACGTCGATCTATCCCGCCTAGCCCCTTTTCTCTGCCACGCACGTGCGAGCCCCGATGCTTTTCCGAGCAACGTGGAAACCGCTGCCGCGTTGCTGCGCGTCCGCAAACGCACTGCAACTCGCGCGGAGACCATCGTCGATCTCTTCGAGAGACACGCGCTCCCAACCGCTCGATTTTCGAAATCGAGCTTCCGTGTTTCTGCACGCAAGACCTCGAGATAATAATTCTTTTCGAAATTTACAGCCCCGATAATTAATCAAGCTTCCAATGACTATTCCAATCCTCAGATTTCGAACTTTCTAACCTTCTCGTTGGTTATATCTCCAGTATGCGAGTATCGTATGTAAATCTTGAAAAAAATGAGCTTTTTTCTTGTTTAATGACCAAGTGTAAGTAAAAAAGAAAAAGGTTTATGTGTTTGTAATTTTAGAATATTTTATGACAAAGAAGGGAAAAAGAATTAAAACTACTGAAAATTAATCAACACATTTCTAGTTCAATCTCGAAGCATACATCAAAGGTTCATCTCGCAAAATATCGATCTGTGAGCCTTCTACTCTGGCTACGTGTTCTCAAATCGATTTTTAGAATTATTTCGACCATTTTCGAAACCAACAATTCCAATCATCTAAATCTCAAGCTGAATAATTCCTATTATTAGCTAGAGATGTTTTCAACATCTCTACGACTCGATTCGATTGAATCTCCAATTCAATCTGTCAATTCGCGGGCAGCGAATTCGAAAGCCGAGCGGACCGTTAGTCCGACGGTTGGATCAACCGGGCGGATTTACATAAACGCGTTGCGAGACACGTCGCAACCACCATTTCCTAGTTGTTCAGGTCCGCGTCCTTAATACCAGCCCGGCGAGCGCGTTTTTTTTTTTTCGCGCGCGGGAGAAAATTTCAAGCACGTCTGCGCGAAGCGAGAGAGTGCCCGCGCGGAGAAATGTGACGCGGACTCAGTGGCTCAACTGTGGGAGAGACCCGAGAGAGAGAGGTCGCGCGGTTACGGTGCATCCTGCATAAACCCGATCAAGTATGCCGTGTGTGAAGGAGGGCCCACGGTATATCGTGACATGCGTATGCACGTACGTACGTCTAGGCGCGGCAGTTTACCTCGTTCACGCCACCGATTTCTCGCCTGATGGCTATTCCAGCCATCCACTACTTCAGCATTGAACACCACATTCAAAATGTCGAATTTTCAAATCTAACAAATAATTACGAGGCACATAATTCAATTAGATTCAAAATTGTCGAACTTAACCTAACCTAAACCTAACGTAACCTAAACCTAACCTAAACCATTTGAATTTTCAAATCTATAATAATCAGAAATAATTAACAAGTAATTAATCAGTGATTATCAATAGTCATTGATTATCAAATAAGAGAAGTGATCAAAATGACTGTGGTCAGAGTTTATGATTAACGTAAAAAGATCATTAATCGTAAAACGATTACACTTTGTATGAAAATTGCAAGCCTAGGTTTCTAATAATAACATTTAGTTACATCGATTAACACGTTTGAACGTGTTATGGCAACGCGACGAAATAACACGTTACAGATCGTAACGAAGTATAAATTGATCGCTCAAAGGTTTAAAAATTATTTATTACAAATTGCAAAAGTTGCCCAAGATTATCGATTTATTTTAATAGATGAACGATTGATTAGTTATTGCCATTAATATGATTACATTTAGTAATTGATCGCGAAAATAATTACAAAGCACATGATTCAATTAGATTCAAAATTGTCGAACCTAAAGCTAAACCTAACCTAAACCTTTTGAATTTTCAAATCTATCAGCTCCGAATTTTCAGCTCGTAAATTAGGCGTGAATCGTTCGAATCGAGTCCGATGTTTACAGTGAAGAGTATAACTGTCCAATGACAGTGAAAAATCGTCGATAATTTTAAACTATCTACTAACATAAGATCGCATAACGATCCACTCGCGATCTGATTTCGTAGCTTCTACTTTCAGTCGTGAGTTTATTTTCTTCGAAGACGAATTCACATCGTGCAAACGATTCGGTACAGAAAAGCGAGGATACTTCTTTTTTTCTCGAAAATTGTAAAAGTTCGAACGTCCGTAGAAACGTTAAGAAAATCTTTCTCTAGATTCACCAACGTCCTGTAGTAGATTAAAATCTTCTCTTTACAACAAGAAAAGCGAGGATACTTCTTTTTTTCTCGAAAATTGTAAAAGTTCGAACGTCCGTAGAAACGTTAAGAAAATCTTTCTCTAGATTCACCAACGTCCTGTAGTAGATTAAAATCTTCTCTTTACAACGATCTCTTAAGACTCGCTGTACGATTTTTTTTCTTTTTCACCATTCTTTTTTTTTTTTACCGAACCTTGAACATTAGATGTTCGAAATGTAAGATGTCCGGATTTCTTGAAACCCCACTGTACAAAATTCAATAAAATGGCGACCAAAAAGATCGTACAACAAGTATTTTTCAACATCTTCACACGCATTCGAGTTTTTACAATTTCAAATTATCGACAATTCATCGTTGACATGATTGATACAATTATACTCTTCATTGTTTCTACGTACATACAGAGAAACATACGTATATATACAGGGTGATTCACGTAACCTGCACACGTGAAATAAGTTTTGAATTATGCGTCTGATGAAAAATTGTTTGGTACGAAAGTCGTATAGTTTTAAAGAACGCAAAATATGGCGTATCAATTTTTTTTATGTGTTGAGGAGTTTCGAAATTTTCAAGGTCACCTCTATTTTTTTGAATCCCTCAAGCGTTTTATTTTTATTTTATTTTATTTTATTTTGAGAATGTGCACTGGTTAATTATTATACTCGACGAAAACACAGTAAATGCACTTGCTGTATTTACTATTTGTTGCACTGCATTGCATTGCGTCGATTGCGTCAGATTTCTCCGAATAATTCCCGTTACGTTTAAGTGCACATTTTCTTTCTTCGTTCTGTTGCCTTGAATTACTCCAAAACGTGTTAAAATTACAAATATATAATTTTATATAATTTTTTTACCTAAATTTTACAATTTTTTTTTTATAGAAAACGCTCAGATTACTGCATTCAAAATTATAAGATTCCACGAAAAGGAATTAATTTGATCTTGAAATCTTCTCACAGAAATATTATTATACTGCAATCTTCTCTTTATCGTTATTTATAAATTTGCACTTATTAATGTTCGATTCAAGAGAGCATAAATTTAAAAATCGAATTACAATGGCAAACTTCACGTCATTACAATTTGCTTTTTCTCTTAAGTCGTGGACATAACCTATAATGATACCACTTTTGCAGGAAAATTTTCTTCACAGCGTCAATCCTTTGCGAGATAAACGGATTATTCTAAATTTTCATAATTTATAGAAACAGAAAATTGTTTCTTCTTATTGCAATTAATACTCTTTCTCAGATATTTCATACATTCCTGTATTACATGCATTTTTACAATCTCAAACTTTCTGCAAATGTATAATAATATTCATAACCTATAATCATGATAAAACTTTCCATAAATGCATAACCTATTTATAACCTATAATCACACATCGTATTTTCCGGAACAAAAATTCCTTTCCTTTTACTTGTGTACGTAAATTGTTTCGAACAGAAAATAAAATGGACTACTTAACGAAGCGGTTACGAAAAATTATCTATGCTACGCTAGAGAGAGAGAGAGAGAGAGAGAGAGAGAGAGAGAGTCTGAAAAAC
>NIPQ01090940.1:0-24819 GCA_002806875.1 Lepidotrigona ventralis hoosana | reverse complement strand
TCGGTCCTAAACCTAATAGTTAAGGAGATATTTTCGATCATTTCTCCCGAGAATGAAAACTGCATAGAACATTGAGTCCATTTGCTTTCCACATTATCCATGGACAGCGATGATCGAATTATCATAAAATATCTCCTTAATCATTAAGTTTAGGACAAATGTGATTTAACACTTTTTTTTTTACTTGGAATTTAATATTTTTCCGATTTACGACGAACAAAATTACATGGTCCAATTGAAAGAAATAAAGATGACCTTGGAAATTTCGAAACCCACAAAAAATTGATACGCCATGATTTGCCTCTCTTAAAAACCGTACAACTTTAGTACACAACTTTTCATTAGACGCACAATTTAATAGATTTATTTCAGGTGTGCAAGTTACGTGAATCACCCTGTATATATACGTATGTTTCTCTGTATGTACGTAGAAACAATGAAGAGTATAATTGTATCAATCATGTCAACGATGAATTGTCGATAATTTGAAATTGTAAAAACTCGAATGCGTGTGAAGATGTTGAAAAATACTTGTTGTACGATCTTTTTAGTCGCCATTTTCTTGAATTTTGTACAGTGGGGTTTCAAGAAATCCGGACATCTTACATTTCGAACATCTAATGTTCAAGGTTCGGTAAAAAAAAAAAAAAGAATGGTGAAAAATAAAAAAAATCGTACAGCGAGTCTTAAGAGATCGTTGTAAAGAGAAGATTTTAATCTACTACAGGACGTTGGTGAATCTAGAGAAAGATTTTCTTAACGTTTCTACGGACGTTCGAACTTTTACAATTTTCGAGAAAAAAAGAAGTATCCTCGCTTTTCTCTACCGAATCGTTTGCACGATGTGAATTCGTCTTCGAAGAAAATAAACTCACGACTGAAAGTAGAAGCTACGAAATCAGATCGCGAGTGGATCGTTATGCGATCTTATGTTAGTAGATAGTTTAAAATTATCGACGATTTTTCACTGTCATTGGACAGTTATACTCTTCACTGTAAACATCGGACTCGATTCGAACGTTTCACGCCTAATTTACGAGCTGAAAACTCGGAGCTGATAGATTTGAAAATTCAAAAGGTTTAGGTTAGGTTTAGCTTAGGTTCGACAATTTTGAATCTAATTAAATTATGTGCTTTGTAATTATTTTTGCTATCAATTACTAAATGTAATCGTATTAGTGGCAATAACTAATCAATCATTCATCTATTAAAATAAATCGATAATCTTGGGCAACTTTTGCAATTTGTAATAAATAATTTTTAAACCGTTGAGCGATCAGTTTATACTTCGTTACGATCTGTAACGTGTTATTTCTTCGCGTTGCCATAACACGTTCAAACGTGTCAATCGATATAACTAAATGTTATTATTAGAAACCTAGGCTTGCAATTTTGATACAAAGTGTAATCGTTTTGCGATTAATGATCTTTTTACGTTAATCATAAACTCCGACCACAATCATTTTGATCACTTCTCTTATTTGTTAATCAATGACTTCTGGTTATTTGATAATCAATGATTATTGATAATCACTGGTCAATTATTAATGATTTCTGATTATTTAATAACTTGACTATAATCACTGTTTAATTGCTCATCAATGATTTCTGATTATTGGATAATTTGACTATTGGATAACTTGACTGATTATTGGATAATTTGATTATTGGATAACTTGACTATAATCACTGATCAATTATTTCTGATAGCTTGATAATCATACACTGATTGTTTCATAATTATTTCTGGTTATTTGATAATCTGATTATTGATAATCACTGATTAATAATTAATTACTGATTAATAATTTCTAATTATTTAATAACTTGACTATTATATAATTGATAATCACTGATCAATTATTTCTGACAGCTTGATAATCATACATTGATTGTTTAATAATTATTTCTGATTATTTGATAATTTGATAATCGCTGGTCAACTCATTAATGATTTCTGATTATTTAATAACTTGATTATAATCACTGTTTAATTGCTCATTGATGATTTCTGATTACTGGATAATTTGGCTATTGATAATCACTGATGAATTATTTCTGATAGCTTGATAATCATACACTCATTGTTTAACAATTATTTCTGATTACTTGCTAACTAATTACTCATCTCACTATTTGATAATCAGTAATCACTGATTGACGAATGCAGATTATCACATTATCAAATGATTATCCGAATACAGAAAAAAAATGCAGATTATCTGACAAAGTCAGTAGCCATAATTCCACGTTGATCATAATCGTTAACAGTTGGTCAAATCATGTCACGTGCTGCAACATTGTTGTTCGACACTAGAAATTACTTAGGAAGAGATTTTCTAATCAATGAGAAGGAGAAGAGAAGAGAAACATCGAGTCGAATCACTCACCTGGAGCTCCTCCTTGCACTGACGTTCCTCTTCGAGACTCATCCGTTTCTCGTGTTTCTTGTAGTAACGCCTCTTGGCGGCTTGTAGGTTGAACCACGTGTACGAGAAAGATTTCACGAATGGTAGGAGGGCCTCAATGAATGGATGGAACTCATCCTGCGGGCAAAAATCGACGACAAGCTGATTAGACCTAGGAGCCTTTAATCGACTCTCGCCCACCGAGAACGAGATGGATCATCCTCGAAATCATTCCTTCGAGATCTCTTGTTGTAATTCGCTGATAATTATAATTGTGGAATAATTCACATAATACTAGGCTTCTCACTGCTTCTTAGGAAAGTTTGAAACGCGAGGATGTTAATTTTTACAGAGATTGAAACTATTTAGATATCGTTCATTTATATTGTATTATACTTGTTCAACACGTTTGTCACGATTGCTTTCAATTTCAATCACACATTGGTTCATTTCCAATGTGATGATAGAAAGAAAAAAAAAAAAATCCCTCTTTAGAATTATCAGCGAGAAACATCGAGCCTCTCGTTCCCGAGTGAAACGATCCCCCGAACTTGTGAATTCGTCACATGCAGGTAGGATAGAATAGTGCGAATATCTTTCAATGCTCAGCTTCCATGCTTTGAGAAAAAAAAAAAAGGACATTCTAACCTTTAAATGGGAACTTATCATCAATTAAATGGGAAATAATCATCAATTGCGGCACACGGGAAACGAAAATTTCGATCCGAAGATATCGACTAAGATTCGCGACGAAAAAGTCGAGAGCTGTTGAAAACAAATTCTTACAAGCGAGATGAAAGAACTCGCGGAGGACATCCCTTATCCGGTATAGTGACGCGGCCGAATCTTCGTTTCCGGTTGACGGGCGGGCGAAGAAAAAGGGGGGGGAGGGGGAGATCGATTATTGGCCGAGGGAATGGCGTTCCCTTTGTCAGGGAAATGCGATTTCTCCTGCAGGATCCCGCGATTCACGCTTCAAGGGGATGTAAACATCCTTCTACGTTCCAAGAAGGAGAGGGGATGAATTCTCGGCGACTTCTTTCCGCCGAGAGGATGAAAACCCTGCTCGAAGGATGGAATATTTGCCGACAGAACAATATCGCGTACCCGCAATCTCATCGTCTATTCTTCAGACGTCTCTTCTTCACCGAGAAGAAAACTGCCCCCTGAAAACTTATTGAACGTGCGTTGGCATTTGCATGTTGATCGAGAGCTAATGACGCGTGGGAGGCGAAGAATTCGAATTTTTTTTACAGACGAAAGAAACCTAAGCGACAGATAGCAAATTGCAATATTTTTATATACGTGTGATTACAATATGTTTTACATATCAGAGTTTTAGACTACGTGTAAAAACAGCTTATCGAGAATCAACTATCGAATTAAAAAAAATTTAAATTTAAACAAGAAACAAATCAAATAATTCAACAGACTCGTTGACACGAAATTGACTGCGCGTAAGATACAAAAACACAGATATCGACTGTACATAAAAACGAGCGAAGACTCGAACTGCGCGCGAATTAAAAAATTCAAATTTAAACGAAAAAAAAAAAAATCTCTATAATAAAAACTTCGAGTTTGATAAAAACTGGAGCCGACGATTGCGAAATCGAGAAACGACTGTCATCTAATTGTAGACGAAGAAGAGATGGGGGTGGGAGGGGGAGGAAGAGTCGCCGAAATGTAAATTAGCCAACGAGCTGGCGTCGTTGTGGCCCGGTCCGATAGATAAAGAGTAGGAAACTGCAGGAAACGCGGCAGAGGCCAAAGCGAATGGGACGAGGAAGAACACTTAGGGGGTTTTGGTTGGCCTGTGGAAACAAGCGTCAAACGACACGAACCATCGAGTATTCGCAAGCACTGCGGCTGCTGTGGCACACTACCGTCTGTCTGTCCCTCCTGCAGTCCGGCTGTCAGAAGCACCGATTTTCGCAATAACAAGCGTCAGGCTCGTAATACTCCTCCGCCACCCTGTCGCAGATTGATCGTGGCCTCATCTGCACCACCTTCGCCTCCTCTTTCTCCTTTCACCTGCGACCAACCAATCGACCTTCTTATGCCCTCGACTTTTCAATTTTTCTCTCTCGAGGAAAACTCTCCCTTCTCGGGACTCGAGGAGGTTAGGTCTCTTCTCTTGTAGGTTAGGCTCCTTTGAGAAAAACTTTGAATTCCTCCAACTCGTATTCTCGCGCGAGGAAGTTAGGTCTCTTCTCTTCTCTTATAGGTTAGGTTAGGTTAGGTTCTTATGCCCTCGACTTTTCAATTTTTCTCTCTCTAGGAAAACTTTCCCTTCTCGGGACTCGAGGAGGTTAGGACTCTTTTCTTGTAGATTAGGCTCCTTTGAGAAAAACTTTGAATTCCTCCAACTCGTATTCTCGCGCGAGGAGGTTAGGTCTCTTCTCTTCTCTTCTCTTATAGGTTAGGTTAGGATCTTTGAATTTCTGACGGACTCTTCTTTTAATTCGCGCGGACAGTTCTTCTCGTTCGCATGCTCGAGCAAACAGAGAGGCAAAGGGTTTCTCCTTGGTTGTCTGCGTTCTCTCGCGAGGATTTACTGGCTTCCTCGAGGCAGACTATAGTGTCTGGCTCCGATCTTCCGGTCGGGTGATCTGCTGCGGGAAAACGGACCGCGGTTTTGTCGGTGATGGCGACGATCGGATGGTTGAATCGGCCTCGAAATCGACTTCACGGTAGGCGATCGGTAGGGCAATTTTCGCGGGGAATTCGATCGCTGCTCGATGCAACTGGAAACGAGATTTCATTTCACAGAAACAAAGTCTTCCAGCTTCAACAGCAGAACTGGCAAATCGATCAACTACGTTAGTACGACCAGATGACGGATGACTTTTTTTCTTTCAGTTGCTATGAAAATACGATTGCTTCTTTGTCAAAAGATCAATATTGGTTTCTATTTGAAGGGAAACGTAATTTTAACCCTGTCTGTCGATAAGGTGACTCTTCACCAACATCTGCGTTGTTGCTCGTTATTTTTGGGCGTCGAAAAAAAAAAAATTTGATTCCAAAGTACTCTAGTCTTCGATACTTCTCGCGAGTAGAAATAAAAATCTGTCGGTTTCTAAAGGTTTAAAAAATTTTCACGTGGAACTCGACCACGATGAACCACAGTGAGAGTCAAACTCTCTCGAAACGATCCCGTTTTCCTCTCTCTCTCTCTCTCGCGCGCGCGCGTGAAGTTTCGCGAAAGCTCGAGGAAAAACGAGGGGAGACGGTGGAAGATTTTCGCGTCGCCGCGGACTCGCTTTGTCACCGAGTTCCCGCCTGGCCGCGCGCGCTCGCTCTCGCAAGTACAGGCTCGCCTGGATTATTTTTGGAACGCGAACGAAAGTCAAAAGGCGTTAAGGAGGCGCACGGTGACGCTGGTGCGCGTCGTCATCGCGAGGGGAAGGCGAGGGGAGGGCAAGGACGCGGGCGAAGGGGACGTCCGACGCGCGATTCGCCCGGATTTCTCGGGGGTTGATGAACCCCGTGGAGAGCGAGGAACGAACGCCTCTTCGCCAACGTTGCAACGACGTCTTTCTTTCTTTCTTTCTTTCTTTCCGCTCGATCTCGGGGAATTAATCTCGAATTCGCGACGATCGAGGTCATCAACGAGGTTTAATCATCCCTTTATTAGTTTCTTAATCCTGTCGCCACGCACGTCGAAAGTTGTTTTTTTTTTTCGTCCCAAAGTTTGCAACGTTCTCTCAATTTCAAATACATTTAAACGTCTTAGTAATTTTCCAACCGTATTTCAAAAACGGGAGGCGACCAATGAACTTGGCGATGTCATTCCGACGTGTTCAAAAAGAAAGCAGCGAATTACTGTATGGTCACTCGTTATGGTCCGCGCAAACACGGTTTGATCACTCGTTATGGTCCGCGCAACGAGTTAATTGTCTTCGCAAACCGATCAATAAAGAATCACCGAATAATAAATAATCAAGTGGAATTTGTTCTCTACCAGATGTGCCGAAACCTGATCGAGGATCTACGGACAGTTTGATCGATCGATACAACTACAAATTAATAAGTTTTTCTTTTTTTTTTGTTTGTTTCAGACGAACGGTTCGCGTGGTCTGTGGAGTCTAGTCGCACGGGGACGCGAATCGGATCGAAGGGACGAGCGCACGTGTCGCAGGAAACGTTCTGTTTGTTTCGGCGAGTTGTCGGTGCGTAGTTGTCGGTAATAAATCGACGGGGGATTCTGCGCGGCTGCTGCTCGTGTTTATCGCGTTCGCGTGGAGTGCTACGTTCCTTCTACTTGGATCTCTGGCCACGTCACACGTCGTGCCGCGTAAATATAATAAAAGTAGAGAAGAAGAAAATTGCTAGACGAAGACCTCTAGATTTCTATTAACCAAAACGAAAAGAAGATTGAAGAAACTTTCGACCGACGATACCGATAATACGTCACGGAGATCGCGATTAATCAATTACATCGACGTATCTGCATGATCACCAACAAGGAAAGAGATCTAACCACGATCGAATTCCGTAGAGAGATCGGTTCTCTCGTTACGCTTGCAAATCCATCGATCGCCCAAACCGGTGAAATTGATCTCTCTCTCTCTCTCTCTCTCTCTCTCTCTCTGAAGATACTTACGAAGATACTACCGCGCGTATACTTGGAAAACCACTTGGAAAAAGACGACGAGTCAACCAGCCCGCGAGCAGAGAGAGCAAACGATTACCGATGAGGGAGCGATCGGATTGGTGAGACGATCGACAGTCTGCTCTCCAGCTGACCACTGGGGGATCAGCTGATGCTGAGAGCAGCGAAGGAGCCAATCTACGAGCCGATCACCGACGTCCGCCTGAGGGATGGCCGATCACGCGCGCCGATCTACCAAGTCAGTCGATCGCTCGTTCGACACTGATCCACTCTGGTCGTCGGCCAAAAAACGTCTCACTGTGTGTCCCTCTTGCGATCCACGTTGGAAAAACCGTGTCGATCGCAAGGCGACCAAACGAAGATCTGCAACGAAGCTCTGAGCCCTCGAGATCGCACACGCAAACAAACACGATTTATATATATATATATGTATGTATGTGTATATATATATATATATAAAATCGTGTCACACGATAAATCAGCGTGTAGTATGTATATATATCACGGTTTGGAGAGCGCGTTTGGATCCACGCGCGCGTGAAACAGCGTATGGTGACCGCCTCGACGCCGGAACGACGGGAACGGCGTGTACGACGTCGGTCGTCGCGACGACACTGAGACGCCGGTCGTCGAGACGCGCGTATCTAGACGCGCGCCGAAGGCACCGCGCGGCGGCCAGGTACGGCACCCCAAACAGTTATTAATAGCCTCTGTCCTAGCTTACTAGATTTGCCCTCGAACCGACGCAACTTCCCCTCCCCCTACCCCCGTCCCCTCCCAGCCGCACTGGCAACCTCCACAACCCCTACCGTCCCTCTCGCCACTCTTCTGCTCATCGCTCCGTTCCGTTTTACTCCGCTCTGCTACTCTTCGCCCTCCCCTCCGAGCTTTCCATCCCTCTGACGCCCCCTCTCCCAAGTGAAGCTTTGCATCTCTCTCTCTCTCTCTCGCCACTTTGCTCGATCCCCTCCTAAGGGGTTTCTCACCCCTTCGTTTGCTTTTCATCTCTTTTCCCGAGTTTTCGAACACGCGACTTTCGTCGCTAATCATAGAATAGCACTGGTTATGGAATCTGTTGGAAAAGAAAGAAAAGAAGAAGAAGAAATTTCTTATATTTCTATGTTGCGGAGAAATTGCAGCNGAAATTTCTTATATTTCTATGTTGCGGAGAAATTGCAGCGAAACGATGGAAAGGATTTGTAATTTCTGTGTCCCTCTGTTCCTCTGCCAGGGGAAAATTTACACTGCGACAGGAGGCGCGGCGTGTGCCTAACAAGGGGACGTCCCGCGGGAACCGATCGGCAATTTGCGCGAAAACTGGATGAAGAAGGCACGGGGAAAAATTGATTCTTGCCACGTTCCAATTCCCCCGCGGTGCTTCCTGTCCTAGCCGCCGACGCTTTCCGCGTCAATAAACCCCGCGAAAAAAACAATGGGAAGTGATTTTCGGAAATTCGCTAAAAATAGCAGCCGCGTCGCGACCCACCGATTCCGTGAAAATTTCTCTCCATGTTTCTCTCTCTCTTTGTCTGCACTGACAGCGTGTACTCTGACTGTCCAATCGGATTTCAAGAGTACCAAAGAGTACGAATGAAAATGCTTTGAACTTTCACGGAACTTGTTGGAGCAAAAAAAAAAAATACTTCGCGGGGAAAATAATTTTTTTTTTTTTTTTTTTGGAANCAAAATGAAAAAAAAAAAAAATCCTACGTTCTAGCTCTATGTATAAAATTTCGAAACTTCGGCGAAAGAGGACAGAGGCAGTGGAAGCATGGCACATCGAGCAAAAGCACAAGCGCATTTCTGTCAGTCACAAGTATGCGAAAGAGAAGCAAAGACGAAGAAGGATCTTTTCTAGCGAAACACTCCGGTTAAATAAACGAATCGAAGAGAGAGAAAAATATATATATGTATGTGTGTGTGTGTGTATGTTTGAAGGCACCTGTCCTACGGAAGGGGCCTGCAGGTAAGTCGAGACATCCGGTTCCACCATGCAGCTCCTCAGTGTGTCCGGGATGAACATGAGTAGCTGGGACGTCGGCTGTGGTACAGGCTGAAGCCGGCTCGAAGCGCGCTCCTCTAGCGAGCCGCCTGTGCTCGCCAGTAGCGTCGTCCCGACGCCGCGCGACGCCGACGATCGCCGCCGTGGGACGTTGGTGCTCCAGCTGGTCGGCCAGCCGCTCCGCGTCCACGGCGAATACGTGGTTTGCACCAGCTTTCCGCTCTCCCGCTCGCTACACGCTCCCGATCACCTCGCTCACCCAGCTACTGGCGCGTGAACACCGAGTACGCAACACCTCGGCTGTTGTCGTCGACGACGAGATCCTCGAGGCTCGCGAGATCGTGATCCTCTTCTTCGAGGGATCGGTAATAATACGCGAACCGACACCGACTCGGCGGCTGTTCCGATAGCAAGCAACTCGGCTGAAGAACTCGGCGAACAACAACGGCCGCCCGTTGCACCTCTGTGGCGGAAGTGGCGTCGGTGGAGCCGTTTCCGCCGTCAGGCAGCCGGTACCGTGGTGCTCGAGGCAACCCTCGACGTGATTATTTCCGCGCGCGATCGGCCAGTTACTTTCCACCGATTTCGCCGAACCGATTTCGTTCACGTTGTCGTCGTCGTCGTCGTTGTTGTTGTTGTTGTTGTTGTTGCAATCGTTAGTGCTGTCGGTTATCTGGCTGTTGTTGCTGTTGAACCGTCGGCTGTCGGGTGGTGGTGGAACACCGCACCCAGGCACACGCATCCTATCTAACCACGAGCCACAACTCCTAACTCTCGACTTTAGGCCCTCTCTGTATTCTCTCGTGGCACGCAAGACACGGGGGCTCGCTCGTTTTCTCTCTCTCTTTCTTTCTTTCTCTTTCCCTCTGTCCCTCTTTACCCCTTTTGCTCCGGTTCTCCCCACTCGTCCCAACCTTCTATCTCTCTGTCCCTCTTTCTCTGTGTGTTCGTTTCAGTTCGGTATACAATACTCTCTCTCTCTCTCTCTCTCTCTCTCTCTTTCTCTCTCTTCGTCTACCCCTCTCGAAACTTCCCCACCTCTTCCATCGTTTCCCTACCCTCGTTGCTTGCAGTCTCTCCCTCTCTCGCGGCTATCTCTCCCTTCCGTCGCCAACAGGCCGGCTAACCCTTACGGACCGTCTGCTGTTCTCGTCTCTCCTCTCCTCTCTATATCTCGTTTCTCCACGGGATCTTCGTTTCCCAAAGGGGGTTGCAAAAGAGCTTCCACGCTCCGATCTTTCTTCGCACGCCAGTTCCAGCCTTCTTCACCCCTCGAACGCTCTCCTCACTTCTTTCTCCTCTCTCGATCCCTGATCGACTTTGTTTCTGATCCGTTTCCCTTTTCCGCGGGACGAAAGCAGCAAGAGTCTCTCTCTCTCTCTCTCTCTCTCTCTTTTTCTCTCTTCTCTGTTCTCCCTCGGCTACCCGTTCTTGTAGTAGGTTCTCGTTCCCGATCGGGAGGACGCCAGGTCCCAGACTACGCCGACTCCGAGCCACCGGCGCTGCGTCGGCGTCGGCGTCGGCGTAAAAAGTTACGGCTCGGGCGCAAGCTCGCCGGGAGCGCGCCGTGACGCGCCGCGAGGACGCCGCGAGCTAGGTGCGAGCAAGAGGCCGCCCAAAGACAAAGAGGAAGGCGAAAAGGGGCGGAGGGAACAGCTGATTTCGCTTGCCGCGGAAGGGGAGGATAGGGGGTGAATGGTAGTAAAAGGAGAGGAATTAGAGCGCGAGCTGATAAATAGAAAGGCTGGCGACGAATTCTACCGCGGCAGCGGTGATTGAAGACCAACCAACGATGATCCGAGAGAAATCTACCCTTACGAAAAGCAATCGATGTTAAGTGGCTAGGTTTAGGTTAACCGGAGTAAACGTGGGATTTAATCAAAGTCCGTTTCACAAGCAAAATTTCCAAAGCAGCTAGTAGACTTCAAAGAAACAACTATTTGAACGTTTCGTCATTTTTTCATTGATCTACATTCTACTTTTTTTAAACTTTAAAAAAATCGAAACATTGAATCGTGGAAAAATCATGGTACCAAGAGAGAAAGAGAGAGAGAGAGAGAGAAGAGACAGAATAGGGAGGAGAGCAAGACCTGTAACTCGTAAGCCTCTATTTATCCGACTCGTTTCTACCTGCCTCTTCTTCGTCGACTATCTACAGCCACCTCTCTGCAGACGTGGTCCTCTCTTTCTCTGCGTCTCTCCGTGTATTTTTGGGCGCTCGTTAGGAATTAGCGCTGTGAGACTCTCCCTCCCCTTTCTTCTCTCAGGCTCGAGGGTGTACCGAGGGGATCAACGTTAACTAAAAGCCCGATTACACACGGTATTATAGAGGCGGGAACGACGCCACCCCCTCTCCCCCTCCCCCCGCGCGATACAGGAGGAGTTTGTCAACAATCTTCCACCCCGCGCCACCCCTGGAAAATAGCGACGCGGCTGGAACTTTAGCGTGGCGGTAATCTCAATATCGCGGCCAAAGCGAAACAGAGATTACGTGCCCCCTTAAAACTACCCTCGGCCGGCGTTCGAGCAAAAGTTTCGTAACTGGCCGTGAGACGACACGGCTTAAAACTTTCCTGTCTGACTGGCAGGAGGATTCTGGAGGCTGGCCCTCATCAGCTTTTTACCGGGGATCGTTTCCAGCTTTTAGCTGGCTGCAGGATCCTCCAGATTTTTTTTTTACGATCCTTCGAGCGAAGGAACAGATCCCTTCGTGTTTGTCTTCGGATGATTTTCGATGAGCTTCGTTGTCAAAGATCAGTTTATCTTCGTTTTATGTGATACTCTCATGGTTGATTACTCGTGTTTCAAGCTTCTGTTTCAACTTCCGTCACTTTTACTCGTCGCGCGACGAGCAAAGAAGCGATCGAACCGCTCGAAGCGAGGAGCTCGCGGCCGGAAAACTCGCGAACTGCTACTGGTGAACAGTATCGGCGTGCGACTGAGCTCCACCGGAGGCACCCTTCCCCGTGGAAACGGGAGCCGCCGCGAACGTGACGGATTCCACGGCTCGAAGGGGCCCTCGTTCCTTGCTCGACGTGTTGCAGCCTCTCAGGCGCTTCTCAGAGAACGATACGTGTCCAGGACATTTAAATTGCACAGCTCAATTCACTTCAAATCCTGAATGGGTACTTTCGGAGTGGAATGTAGCTCATAATGCAATTATTTATATTCCTATAGATCAACGTTGCAGAAATAAATAAATAAAGACGAATAGAAAAATGAAGACTATCATCTGATTAAGAATAAGACTCACGTGCCAAAACATTGGACATCAATATGAAACGCTTGTAATCCCACGTGTACAAACTTATTGTCAAATAATACACATTCGTGTCATTTAAATATAACGTTAGGAGGGTTTAATCTTCTGGGTGCTCGAGGTACGATGATTCTTCTCGTTTATTTGTATTTACATTAGTATTAAATCATATGGATACAGTGATTCGTAAGATAAATAGAATTTTATAAATGCAAAAAGGAATTGCACGCTTTATTCATACACCACCAGTAAGTGTTTCGGTTTTCCTCGGGTCTCGAGGGAAAGAAACGCACGAGGTCAGCGAATATGCTCGCGGTAATCGTGCTGAATTTAATACCGTTAAGGTACTTACATGTACGTCAGACTTGTTATTCGTTACACACACAGCTGGAGATGACAGTGATTACTCGATAAATGTATATATTCATGTTCGAATGAATTTTTTTTTTTTTTTTTGTTCGAAAACGGACGATAATAGGGTTTGGCGTGTTTGGATTAAAAAGTGTTTGAAGTCAGTTTAAAAGATTAATCCGTTAAAATATCGTCTGGCTACGTATCAACCAGATTGATTTATGGGCACTGTTGCTTTTAGTGACCTGGCATTTGCGATTATTGCTATGTTGCTAACACTTTGTGTCCGTGGAATTAAAACTGAAACAGAGAATAACAACTTTCAGCAATTTTCATCGGCGTTCATCGATTATGTTACACCATAGATACTGACCCTTTTTAGAAATTCTTCTGCACAAATGCGAGCTCTTGCATTCATAGACAGTTTCATCTCGCTGATCTCTCTGTCAATTTCTTCCATGAAATAAATCACAAAGTCTACGATCTTGTGTTTGTACATTTGTTCTACATGGATGTTTGTAATTAAAAAACTAATATCATAACCCTGTAAGACATGAAATATTACAAACATCGGTTATTTGTACAATTTTCACACATGCGATACCTCTGATATTTACCTCTATTGGCTTTCTCCTAAGAATAATAAAATGCTCCGCTCTCATTGTCATGAATCTTGTAAAATTATGACAAAGAAGTTTCTCCAGATCGTCGGCCTGCTTCACGGCGATGCTTATTCTCATACTGTTTATACTCGATTCGATCAACACTTTCTCTTTATCGTTTCTGCTTATTAGTATCGGTGTTAGAAGAAGTTCTTTACTAGCTCGCACTTCAACCTCAGGTTTATTGTGTTTCTCAACTATCTGAGAGGAGAAGTTCTCCAAACACATAGCAGCAGTAAGCGTTCTCCTCACTGCTGCTAGGTAAGGTTTCAGCGTTCCTGACTGTAACAAAAACATCAATGACAAATAGCTTACAACCTCGACAAAAAGAAAAATTCAAAAGTCATACAGTTACTGCAAAAACGAAATTTACGTTTCTTTTTCTTTTTTTTTTTTTTTTTTTTTTTTTTTTTTTTTAAAAANTAAATCGTGAAATTACATTCCTTGTTTCGTTTAATGATATCTCGCGTTTGAACGAGAATATATCAAACAGTAAACAGAAATTTGATACGAGAACATCCTGCCCGATTGATAAAGAACTTTATCATCTCGAGAGGCAGTAGTTACTATAACCTATTTTCTCAGACATTAAGAACTAGAGCTTACCATTATCCGACTACGGCTATACCGCCGCGAGTAAACACACCTCCAACGTAGATACTAGACGCCAGCGAATAATATCACTTGCAAATTACAAATACATTCTTACAAAACTAGGAAATTGTCTCATCACAAATACCGAAATCCAAAACCCGGACGTAACAATGGTGGCAGCGGCGAGATACGTTGGGGGGAGACATCTCCTTAGGGAGGGGCATCCTCCTATCGTCAGTAGTTCCACTTGCTACCAGTAGATGTCTATGATTTTCTCGCGACCTTTATCAGTTGGTTTTTCTTTTTACAAATTTTTACAAATTTTTTTTCTTCTTTTTTTTTTCAAAATTCCGTTTCCACTGACACGATATACAAACGATCTTTGCAACATAACCTCAACAAGAGAATTCGAATTCGTATTTCCGCGCCATGGCGGCACTCTTGCCCTTTATTCCCTCGCGCCCTTTTGAACTTACGAATTTTGTAATAAAACAAATAAAAATCGTATCGATAAATTTTATTAGATCCGTAATGTATTTTGCGCGGTGAATCAATGCGATGATTACGTCTGCATAAAATTCCTGAGGTAGGTATGTGTAATTAAATACGATGACTACCTACTACTAAATTTTATTTTATATGAATCTCAATATCTGAAACTCGTTAAATATCTTACGATATACTTTTCCCAATATTTTTATAGTTTTATTATCAATTATATGTAATACGTACATATATAACTTTTCTTTTTTATAGAAGTATTATGTACAAAGTTCTTCAAATGATTCATCAACCAAGTAGATGGACATTTAAGTTACTGGATTTAAAATTAAGCCCAAATTATAGAAATTAACGTTTTACGTACAAATATTTGTCTTCGAAGATCGATAAGCTGTATTATACAAAGAATGTTTGTTTTTGTTAAATAAAGAAATTTAAATACACTGGTGAAGACGAGACGATCACGCTCCCTGGTGATGAGCATAGAAATTAATCTAGTCAACTCGAAATACGTAAGAGCAATGGTACCTAACAAGATTAAATAGGTTGAATCGCATGCAATATGGTTGTTTGTAAATATTATCGACAAGGAAATTGTCGATTTGGACAGTATTGTCAATTCGAACATATAAATACTTTTGGTAAAATATAAAGTTTATCTTAACGTAGGAAATTGTACTTTCACTTTGACATTTAATTCTTTGTTCTGCAGGAGCTAATAACAAAGTTGATTCGTACAATGAAGATGAATATATTGTGTAAGTATAATGAAATTACTTGACAAAGAACACAAAGACACGGAATTAATTTAATTTTTATTGTTGAACAAGGATGTTGGTCGCGAAAGAGATGCTCAATGCAGAAAGAGGGGGACAATGGTTACTTTCGTGTTTTGCACCACTTAAGGACAAACCGTGCATTCCTGGCATAGAAGACTTGTCGCCAGAAGAAGTCCGATGGGAGATGTACCAAGCTCAAAATAATGGGATGGTAGAGCAGGCAGTTAGTATATACAACTACATATTTGTTTCTGTTGTAGTATTACTATGAAATCTTTCTACACTTATATTTCTGTGTCTCTTTCAGAAATTGCATTTTCAACAACTATGTAGAGATATGAAGGCAAAGAGGGATGCATTTAAGAATCCTACTCGTGAGACACTAACCAAACTTGTACGTAACACAATTGATATATTGATTTATATTGTTCTTTGTAAAGGTGTAATAATTAAAAACGTTTTCTCTTTTTCCTTTCAGAAAGAGCTTCTAGGAACAGGACACAAGAATACCAGAAATGATAATGCGTCTGGGAAACCTTCCAGCTTTGCTTTTGCAACCCCTCAACTTGGACTTCCAAGCAGCACTTCATCCTCCAATGTATTTGGAAACAAGACATTTGGAAATCAAAGTAATCCGTTCAGCAGTAGTTTCACCTTCATCCCCAGTAACACATCGATTTTTGGCAGATCAACTACAACTTCGAATCCTATATTTGGTAGTACCCCAAGTTTTGGCAGTAATTTAGGAGTGTTTGGTGGTGGTACCAACACTAATACTGTATTTGGTGGGATTACAAACACTTCTACATTTAATACAGGACAAAACACGCAGGCTTTCGGATCATCCGGCTCGATTTTCAGTGGCGGAACGTCCCAGCCCGTTTTCGGGCAGCCTAGTATATTTGGAACCAACACTCAAGTGAACAATGTTTTCGCCAGGCATCAAACGCCCCAAACGCCGATTTCAGTATTCAATAGCGGCGCAACATCATCTTCCTCTTTATTCAGTGGCACTTCGTCTCAATCTAACGCTTCTATGTTTGCCGGAGCTAAAACTTCTACTGCTAATCCATTTAGCGGCTCCTCCAATTTACAGACAACCAACTCCATCTTTGGATCCACTCCGCAGCCTGAAACACCCGCGTTTGGAGGAGCACCAGTGTTTGGCAGTTCATCGACATTTGGGAACAATTCTAGCTCAATATTTGGCGAGAAACCGACATTTGGAAATTCTAGCAGTATCTTTGGTGGATCTAATACCACGACACTTGCCTTTAGTTCCGCACAATCTACAAACGCTTTCGGCGTTACCACCTCTACACCTTCCGGAA
Organism: Lepidotrigona ventralis hoosana; assembly: GCA_002806875.1. Classification (NCBI taxonomy): domain Eukaryota; kingdom Metazoa; phylum Arthropoda; class Insecta; order Hymenoptera; family Apidae; genus Lepidotrigona; species Lepidotrigona ventralis. The sequence continues at coordinate 8,317 of NIPQ01090940.1, read as the reverse complement.
GTATATTTGGTAACGCTCAAGGTAACGCGCCCCCTATGCCGACCTCCAGTGCTTCGCCATTTGGTGTAACATCTTCGATGACTACAAGTCCTTTTGCTACTGCGGTCTCGCAATTCGAAGCCACCAGTACAACAGCCTTCTCTACGTTCGGAATGAACACGGGGACTGCTACCACAGCTAGTTCCTCTAGCACACCGTTTGGTACTACAAATACCGGGGTTACTTTTGGAACACCTAGTACAAGCAGTTCCCCCTTCACATCGACAGTATTCAGCGATATGAAAAACTCACCGTTTGGTCCTACGAGCGTTACATCCACAACAACGACCACGAATTCGTTTACACCGCAGGAACAACAGCAACAAAAAATTACGTCGCCGTTTGGTACTTTTGCTCAGAATGAAACTTTTAACACTGCTGCTGAGAACGGTCCGTTTGGAAAGTCGACATTCGGAGTAACGATGACAACAGCTATTATAGGCGACGATGTTTACTCGTTGGAGAATCAATTAACAGACGATGAAAAAAGCATGTACATGGCGGAGAAATTTACTTTTGGAAAGATTCCGTTAAAGCCGCCTACCAAAGAATTTAGTTAATACAACGAGAAACTGATTTAACAGTAAATATGTGCTGTGATACTCATTTCCTATGCTGTTCACGTACAATTAAGACAAATCCTGCAAGATTATAGTAATAAATAATATATATTTACCAACAGTGTATCAATTTTTTTGTATAAAATTCGACGAAATATTCTATGAAACTAATTGCGAAATAAACTGACGTTTTCAAATTGTAACAAAATGTACAATAAAGCATAGAATTTGCGTTATTACAATTTTTACAAACTTATTTTTAATGTCATTCATCGCTCACCTTATATTATTGTAATACAAAATCAAACATATTATAAATATATATCAATCTCTTTTAATTTAATCAATTACACAATTACCTATTTACATATGTACAATCATCAAATGGATAATGAGTTTTTCATACTTACATCATTCATGTATTGTTGTAATGATGATGTAAGTATGATGCGTTAAACTACATTCGTACTTACATTATCATACATTCTTGTAATGAATCACTCCAGGAGGAGGTGGAGGAGGAGGAGGAGGAGGAACACTATTACCAAATTGACTTCCTTCCGATACCTGAGGACAATGTTTCTGTTTAATCTGAATTCACAGAGAATGCTAAACGTTTTGATTAATAAACACACCTGTGGTAAGTGGCAGAGAGGATTCGTTGGATAGTTAGTCCTTTGTGTATAGGGTGCAGATTGATTCGCCTGTGATAAACCAGGTGGTATACCGTTCGGTGGTTTATACCCAGTGATCTAACAAATAAACACAACAGTTATACAACATTCAATTCCAATAGGCAAAGCTTCTAATCCTTTGTACATTGTACTTTTAATTTTGAAAGGTACTTTTACATCTCTTGATTACAAATTCAATATTATCAACAAAACATTGTTTATCAACAAAACATTGTTTCACAAACAACTTGAGAACAAAGGATTAGAGTGTTTAAAAGGTCCACATACTTTATCGTTCATCTCTGGAAAAATGGTACTTAAATTGAAGTTGGTTAAACTCGTGCCAGACGGATGGTGGCCCATAGTCATGTGATTGCCAGCGACGATCCCTCCTCTTGGCATGTTTGGATTCATTGGAAAACCTGCTGTTGCTACCGTTGGTACACCTTGGGGGCCAGCTACCGATGGCGGTGGTGGCAAGCCATTTACCGCTTTAGTATACACATTCGCTTGCGGATGATTCTGATAAAGGGGGCTAGCATGCGGTGGCGGTGGTGGTGGTAAAAATGTAGTAGAGTGATGATAATCCTCCAGAGGTGAATTGATACCAGACAAAGGGAACTCCAAGTTCTGCATGGTCCCATCGAGACCTTTCCTCTTTCCTTTCTTCGCGTTCGTGGGATACGACCTCTTGTCACAATTCTGGTGCTTCCCATAGTGTTGATGATTCTTTGCGTTCGTATTCACGTTTGAGGCGGAAGTTGTCACGGTGGACGTGGACGACGAGGTGCTGGTCGAGGCAACGGTCACGTTCGACAAGAGGAACGCATTCGCTTCCATGTAGTCAGTGTTATCGTGCAGTGGCATCATGTAACTGGTAGGTGTGTTCGATATACTGGTTATAAAATTCGAAGTAGGGTAAATGTTCGTATTAGAAGAATATGTGTACGAATTGAAGTTCTGATTCACCATTTGCCCATAACCACTACCGTCGTCCGCGTTTGAAAAGTAATTGAGGGGCATGACTGTATCGGCTGTGGGCAGGCTCGTTTGGAACTTATTTTGCGAATAATTCGTGGAGAACTTAATCGAAGCGTGTTTGTCCTGGTTCGTATCATGCACGCTGTTGTTCGTCCCTATTAATGCTTCAGCAGTGTAATTACTCTTGCAATTCCTACTTCTCCAATGAACGTTATTCTGTTGATATTTTTGTTGTTGTTGCTGTTGCTGTTGCTGCTGCTGCTGCTGNTTTGATGCTTCGCAAGATATTAAAACGGCTCGCATCGAGCCCGTATCTTTCTCGCTTTAGAATATTCAACAACGCGAGCGATATTTTTCGTACGCTGTTATGCAAATGCGTTTAATCGCTGGCTTTTTTTTTTTTTTATCCTTCGCCTCGATAAGGGAAATTTATTACCCGTCAACCGCTATTTTTTTAATTCCGACCGAGGGATCCATAAAGAAAATTTTCGAGGGTAGAAAAAAACACACGCGCGCGCACGGTTATAAATTGGTCCGCGAGCTGACACGTGGATACGTTTCACGCATCCCCGATCGAAAACACCGCGCAAACATTTCTTTCGTTTACTTCTAATTTGCTTTCTGTTTAGCCGGTTTTTCAGTACCACCGAGGCGAATCGGATCGAAATAGGAATTCCTGCCATATTTCTTATATAAGAATGAGTTAGGCTATTTAATCGCTTCGTTATTATTCCGTCGAACGTGACAATTTCTAGTCGGTGCTAATCTAAGCTACGTAATTTTTGCTTAACTTATTCATACATCCGGAGCTAATCGTTTTCTATGCCTTTTCTATAGCCTTCTGATAATGTGGCAATGTGATAGTAATTTACATGCAGATGGTTCATACGTATATAAAGAGAATAACTTCGTGTCCAGAGGAAATGAATGAACTTGTGTTTAAAAATTACAAATATATATATGCATCTCACACAATTCTGCAAAAGAGAGTTCCTTCTTTGCCGTGGATTAATCAAGATTAACCAAAAATTAATTAAAATTGAAATAAGAATTAATCAAAACACCAAATTTACACTTGACATCGCCTGAAAATGAAGCAGTTCTACTTGATGAAGAACAAAAGAAGTTAAAGGCTGCGTCAAATATTGATAATGCTACAAAGATGACGAAGATCAAGGAGACAAGTGCAATGTGTGTGAAAATGGAAATTGTGCCGAAATAGAAGTAGTACGAAAAATTCAGCTTTCTTACAATATCATATAAATTACATGTTTTTTAAATTCATCTAAATGTTTTGCAATGAAAACTTGAGGCTTTCCGACAATTTGNTTTTAAACTTTCGCAACTTAAACATCTTTAAGTTTTTTTATTTTAAAATGTTTCATTTAAAAATTCAAAAATTATCCCCGAAAAAAAAAAAAAAAAAAAAGAAAGAAAGAAGGCAACTTTCTGAGTGTCGACAATAATTCCTCGGTCAACCACTACGTGGCACGTAGCCGGTTAATTCAAGAATTGGGAAAAAATTACGCGCGCTCGCCGGTGTCGCTACACGGCGGCAGCTCGATCGAGAATGCAAAGCGCATTTGCTCGATCTTTGATAATGGCTATTAACCGATCGGCGAACGTGAGGTGAATCGTTGCGCGCCGCGCCGCGATCTCCTGCTCGCTGAAAGAATGCCGACTGGTGAAAACCGGAGGAGCATACTTCTCGGAATGCGCATCGACATTTCGTTGACGTTCGGGCGACGATGCGAAAGCTTCGGTGCGATTTATCCGAAGGAAATATACATATCTCGACGTTCAGGTTTACCCGAAACGTCTATCGTGTGAAATGCATAAAACTTGTTTTTACCCCTTTGCGTTTCGCTGACGTCTCGCGAAACCATATTGATAACGCGCATGAATTAACGCGAAATTATCACTCCGTTCCCCCAAAGAAGACAGACCGACCAAATGAATCTCATAAATATTTATCTTCCTTTTTCCTTTCTCGNTTCCCAAAAAAAAAAAAAAAAAAAAAGGAAAGAAAAATTGGGAAACTTTCCCAGCGAACGACGACGATAGCTGCAGACGAAAAAGGGATAGGAAAAACCAACGAATCAGCTCCAGAACCAAAACGAATCTTCGATTTTCGATTTTACAGCGTGTAACAGCGGTCAGGATAACACGATGGTAGAATTGGTTGGGTATTAACGCTAGAAATCCCGGGGATTGTGTGCCTTATCCAAGCACTCGCTTGCGATTGTTTCTACCGTCTATAACATGTCCTTTTTATAATTGCACGGTGTTGGCTAATATTTTTTAATGAAAGAAAATGCTATTTAAGTAATTAGTCCATTGAGAGGATCGAGCAATGATTTATCGCAATATTACAAGTGCTCCGATTTCTTGAGATTTTCGTAAGATCTGGGATGAGAATCGTTTAAAATCTTTTACTTTCGTGTCGACCCAAAGTTCAGCAATAAAAGAACGTACACATATTGGCGCAGCAGAACTTGAAATTTTCTAGGGGAAAGAAATTTCAAGAAATTGTCCCATTGCTCATTCACGTTTGAAAGTGGTGTCGCGGATTCGTATCGAGGCAACCGATACAAGCACATGTAATAAGATGATATTTTCTCAGGGGGCACGCAAAGTTTGAATTACGAAGCTGCAAATTCATTGGAAAAATCTCGCTCTGTACGTAGAAAGGCGCAAAAGGCGATCTCTCGAGCATGCTCGAAGAATCGAAATACTCGAGATCGCAAATCCTTTGTCCAAGAGAGCCGAGCCGAGGCTGCTCCATTCCGGGACAAAGCTTCCTCTTCTTTCTCTTTCTCTTTTTTTCTTTTTCTTCTTTGCACGCGTACGTGCATTTCTTTGCTCTTTCAACATACGCGCACGCACACAGATACGTATACACGCAAACATGTATACATGTATACGCAATGGCAATTCAACGACAAACTTGGATTCGACCGCTAAGCTTGGGGCCTTGTACTTACGTACCGTGCCGTAATGCCATTTTCTCGCTCATCAAAGGCCGGCGAAAGAAGATAAATGAATACCAGAAAGACGGTGAAAAGATAATCAAGCAGGTCTCGTTTGGCAAACAGATAACACTTGCTGAAGAAATGTTTGAATAACATGGGAAACAAATGTTAACTCGGCAGAGGTTGCGACTAACCCGATAGACAACAATGGGTGAAAATAATTCAACTAATTCTCGTGACAATGAGCAAATCTTTTTTTGATAATCGCTAGTTGTTAGCACCTTGCATCATGATTTTTTTCTTTCCAAGCGTGAATTGTTACAACTGTAAATCGTCGTGTGCTTTTTGTACCTGTTAATTTTTTGCAAAAGCCGGAGAACTTTTTTCAAATCACGTATCGCAGCGTGACTCGACGATGTTTTTCAAGAGCAGAGTTCAATAATGAAAATTAACAAAGGGGATTGAAAATGAAACGGTGCTTGAATTAAAATTCTAAATAGCTATTTCAGCAAACATTTGCGAGATAGGAGGAGGATTTTGAATATTCCACGTTAAATATAATTCTTTTATCATCATTCTCTCGTTGCGTGTGTACGTGTGTGTTGTAAAACTATTTCAACTCTACACAATTGTATGGCTACTGCGATGTATTATCGATTCATTGTGTTATTATATAATACTGATATAACAACACTGCTTAACGTTGATTGATCTGTCAACAACAATTACTAGTTAAGTTCTTCAGATTGAAATAAAATCAAGGTATGATTTGTAAAAAAAATGTATCCCTGTGATCTTCCGTTTATGTTTTATGTCCTGTTCATGACGAATATAAAGATGAAAATGTATGATTGGTTATCGCATTATCATTTGAATTGTTACGTTGCGCGTCATTTCTCGCAACAAATTGACAATTCTTTTCGGCGAGGAAAAAAATCATTTATTTCGTAACCGGTGGTTTGACTGGTGCGTCAAAGAGAACAAGAGGACTTACCTGGTGGACAATTACACTCGGGGACGTCGCGCTTGGTCCGAAAAACGTCCGGCTGGAAGGCTGGCCGATGCAGCTTCAGCTGTTCCTGGACCTCTCTCTTGAGCCTCTGGATGAGAACGTCGGACGGTTGTTGAATCAGTTGGCAGCGAGCTTCCAAATTCGCGATCCGCGACTCCAATCCAATTTCCCTGTACACGAGTAGGCCGGACACGGCCAGGCTGACAACACAGAGGGCGCACATTGCCCAATTGAGTGTTGCACCCTCGGTGGCTCGGCATGAATCCTTACGGAATTTCCTCGGCATCGATGTCTCGAGGGAGCCCTTCCTCGCCGACGACCAGTCGGCCGCCGTGTCGGACTCCATGTTGTACACGGGATCGACACACGTTCGCTTCTATTGGTGCACGCAGCGCGTTAAGCGCGCGTCATAACACAGCCGAAGATCGTCGATACGTTCTGACGCGACGACAATCACGGATAAACGCGATAGAACGTAGAAAGCACGCGAGCCTTACAGACCGTGCGGCCTCATCGTCCATCTGGAATGCATCTCGTGCGTCCACTTGCCCGTTATCGCTCTCTCACCTCTCTTTCTCTCACGGCCCCGGTCGTCCCTTCTCTTTTTTATCACCGAGGAGCACCACGCGTTCCCCCCTATATCCTTTCTCTCTTTCTCTCTTTCTCTCTCTCTCTCTCTCTCTCTCACTCTCTCACTCTTTTTTCCCCTGCAACAACGTACCTAGAATCTGCTCGTTCCTCACTTTCTTCTCGTCCTCTCTGCAATTAGATCGGAATCGCTGTTCCGTTCCCGTGCTCGACACGCACACGTAAACGTTGCGTAAACAACGAAAACCGGGATCGAGTGTTGCGCTGAACCGCGCGCTCGTTTTAAACGTTCGAGCGTCGAGTTCCGAGTGACAGCGTCGTCTGCCCCCTGCCCTGCCGGCCGAATTCGCGTAAATTCACGCTGCTGTCTAACTGCGCTAGACAGCTTGTACTTCCTTGGTGCAACCTTCTATCTCGCTGTCACAGCGTTTTGTCCTTGCTGTTGTTGCCGTTGCCGCTGCAAATGGAGCATCTCTCGGCGCTGTCGCATCGCGATTTCTCCGGCTTGCGCACTTTCCGCACTCTCTCTCTCTCTCTCTCTCTCTCTCTCTCTTTCTTTCTTTCTCTCTCACTCTCTTCCCCGTTAATCTCAGACGAGTCGGAAGAGCGCGAGGAGACACGCGAGACAACCTTGATCTCACCGGTACTCGCCAACTCTCACGCTTACGCTTTACGCAGCTAGCTCAGCTTAGCTTAGCTTAGCGAGAACTGAGAAGCGAACGAAATGGTGCTGAAACTACCGTCGAGAAGCTGGATTCCTCTGGTGAAACGAGTCAAGTCTGGCAAGCCCGGTGTCACGGTTCACGTCGGATATCGTCGATAAAACGGAAACACTGCGGTGGTCGTGTCGTCGATTTATTGGGCGAGTGAAAAGAACCCGAAATACCGCGAATACGAAGCACACAGCGTGGCATTCGCAGTACGACTGGATGTGGTGGGGCGACGCTTTGCCGAGGGCCGAGGGTTCGTCGCTTCGTGTACACTCGTGCACGCTCGGCCGTCTTCGTTGCTCGCGAGACTCATCCACCGGCCTGCCGGACGCGTGGAGGACGATCGCTCGACCTAACGTCCACTTCCATTCGCACTGATTCCGACCCTGCTTCCCTTGCCCTTCCATTTACCCCTCCGATACGCCCCTTCACCGGATCTCGCCGGAGGATTTATCTTTTTGTTTCTCCTTCTTTTCTGTTAACCGCTCGAATTGCACCCGGCTATCACCGGTGTGCGAAATTGTACCAACTTATTTTAAATTCAACCCTTTCATTCCTTTAGAGGCGAGAGCCAGGCTGACGGTACCAAGCGGCTTGACAAAAAGCTGATCGAGTGTGAAAATCTGTATCTCCTCGAATACCCAGCGGTTTCTCTCTCTCTCTCTCTCTCTCTCTCTCTGTTTTCTTCTCCCCCGGCTCCCCGGGATGATTTCATCGTGATTAACTCCACGTGATTTCGACCGCCGAACTTTCTTGAAATTTTGCTCGTACTTTTCGGAAC
>NIPQ01090938.1:0-27483 GCA_002806875.1 Lepidotrigona ventralis hoosana | reverse complement strand
TATTCTGCTAATGTCAAACAATATATACTTACTAAAAAGCTTGATTGCCTAAGGATCCGATAAATATAGCAAATGCATTAACATCTGGATTTGATGTAAGAATTTTTCCAAATCTCTCAGGACGAATACCATAGCGTTCGAAATTGGCATCCGAAAGTACAATAACGATAGACTCATCGGCATCTTCTTTCGCTAGGCTCGCGATCGTATGCTGAGTTGCTTCTAAAGTATTATCACCAGACATGCAAAATTGTGAATGTGCATGCATCCTCTGGAAAAAAATTATTTCGTTTGTAATTATTACTTTGTCTCACGTGTTTAATCAATTTCTCAACTGCTATTACCTGTATTACTTCCAATCTGCGCTTGTTATTCGCCGGTGGTTGAGTGTGCTTTACGAAAACAATATCATAGTCATCGCCGGAATGACCAACGATATCGTACTGAAATTTCCCTTCGTAGCCACTAAACGCCTCCATTACCATGACACAAGCTTCCATTTCTCGGTCAAGACGTCCATCATAGCCATTGAACCTATACATACTACCAGAAACGTCCACCACTAATTTCAAACGCTTTGGTTTTGTCGGTGGAGCGCCGAGCTCGGGCTCTCTCTCCGCCCTTCTTCGATAAATCGTTCTTTCCCCTGTTAATCCTTCGATTAATTTGGTATCATCTAATTCTCCGGAAGTTTGGTGCCTGCACCATTGACGTTCTTTACTTTTTGCTTGCAGGCTATCTATAGAAAGGAATTGCAGCTTTTCCAGATTCATTGAAGTAAATAAATAAACATTTATATTAACTATCGCAATGAGCAAATATACTGACCTATTATAGTTCTTAGCGCTTTAACCTGCTTTTGAACAGCGTCGCTAAATTGCGAGTACAATTTATGATCGTATTCACTCATATTAATTTCTCTTAATCGCTGCTGAAACGCTTTAAGACCCATTTCTCTCGCTGCCTTCTTTATGTGCTCCGGTATCGCGTTTTTTTCTTCGTCGCTAAGTTGATGTATTTATGATCGTATTCACTCATATTAATTTCTCTTAATCGCTGCTGAAACGCTTTAAGACCCATTTCTCTCGCTGCCTTCTTTATGTGCTCCGGTATCGCGTTTTTTTCTTCGTCGCTAAGTTGATGTACCGTATGACCAGCATCCAAGCGATAAGGTCCACCCTTCCCACCTAGGCCTGCAGTGTCTCTTCCTGAAATTTTCATTGTATCCTTCGTTTCTAATTCGCATTGTATCTTATATCGTATCACAATTTTACCGTATGACCAGCATCCAAGCGATAAGGTCCACCCTTCCCACCTAGGCCTGCAGTGTCTCTTCCTGAAATTTTCATTGTATCCTTCGTTTCTAATTCGCATTGTATCTTATATCGTATCACAATTTTTTGTAGTACATCGTACGTACCTCCGGTTCCTCCTGCCCATGTATTACCTCCAACATGCGGTTCATTCTTGTCATCGACTCTCCCGTGTTTAGGACTACTGACGTCTAATCCAGAATATCTTTCTTTAGTCATTTGCAAGTTTTCGTTATCATTTCCTAACATTTTTCGCCAAGCTCCAAGTGACTTTGCAATATTCGCTAATGACGTCTCCCAAAGGCGGACACAACCACTCGCATCTACCGTTACAAGATCGTGATTTGACTTAGGCGAAACATACAAGTGATCCTTGCTTGGGTACAAGAATTGAGTTATTTGCGACACGTTGGTTGGTCTAAAAATATAAATAATGCATTTAATAAATATGATAAAGTATTATCTTCGCACACGATAAAAATTAATCTTTGTACTAGAATAGTCACATACTCTGGTACAGGTACGTATCGTAACTTCTGATTTACGATATCAACAATTTCTAAGTAACCAATGATTCCTAAATTTGTCTCAATGTTTGGAGTAACATCACTAGGAACTTCACGAGATGTAACCAATCTAATAATTTGTCCATTATCCATAAAAACAGGGAGCATAGAGCTTCTAATCTGTTTCGGTCTCGGCCAAGAATGAAGTTCGTTGAAACTATCTAAATCGGGAAATCCAACAGCAATGCTGGCATAAGTGTTGCCAGATACCAGCAGTCTATTTGGAGAATCTATTTTCTGTTTCAATGCTGCACTGAGTATATTACTGCTCAAGTTGCTACTAGTGCAACCGAGGAATAAATCAGTTTCAGAACTATTTTTGCTAGATTCTTCCATTTGTTGTAAAACATTTGGACACGGTGACGAATCTGTAGATTTCTTGAGAATATATTTGTTTTTATCGCTAGCTTGAATCAACCATCTTTTCTCTGATGGAAGTAAAATCGACTGTATCTCGAATGGCAAGTTCATCGTATAAAAACACATGCGATTTAAGTCGATTACTTCTATCTTGTTAGAATTATACGTGTAGAAAACAATTTGATTGTGAGATTTTATCAAATCGGGCTTTATTCTTCGATGGAAACTTACATTTCTCAAAGCATTTGATATTTTATTCGATGCTATGTCGAAGAAAGATAGTATTTCTATCTTTTGAACGGATCCTTCGTTTAAATTCACTACTAACAGAACATTATTCTGAAAAGTAATATCTTTTGCAATATACTGCAATATAAAAAAAAAAGGGAATTTATTTGATGTAAAAGTTACTTACTGTTTCTTCGTACACTAAAACATTTTGATTGCTGTCAGTCGCCAGTGTGACCCGAAGTCTATTACCTCCTGTAGAGTTTATCAATCCATGTAACGAAGTTTCTCGAATCCTATCTGATTCTTGAATTATACTAAATATCTTTAATGGATTCGTAACAAGTACATTAATCACATCGTCCGTTCCATCGCCCTTTGTACCATCGTTAACTGACAGACCTGCGACTACGGCAGTGTCACTAATTGGCACTGTCCAATAACTTTGTAATTCGGTAAATAAAGTCGATCTAGCTTCAACGCGATCTAGAGGCAAAATCTTTTGTTCTAAGCTTATCGGTGGTTTTAACTTAATATATTTTTCTTGCACGAGCAGCACGTCTTGCTTACTGGAAAAATTCCAGATAGCACTGACTTTACTTTCCGGTAAAGATATTCTGCAACGGAGAAGGAAAAGAGATATTAAACATCGTATATTCTTCCCATATTTTATTCTTGTTTTAAATACGTATTCAAAAGAATAAAGATACACATCTGCTGCTAGGTAAAAATTATTCTAACGGAATATTTTCTGTTAAATGCCTTACTCTGTCGCTAACGCGATATTAGTAGGACTTGTCCCAATGGGAATCCCATGATCGTGTAACACAGATACTAAAGTGTCAAAAGTCTCTTCACTGTATCGATCGAAGTCGAACACGTTCCGCACCACATTAGCCAACGATTCTTCAGGGAATTTCTGAAAAGGTAAATAAAAAAAAAAAAAATCCACCGATAAATGAAACATTAGAGAGATGAAATAAAACATTAACGTATAAAGACTCACCTCTAAATGCTTTACAATGTTAACAACTTCGCGAGTCGAATATGGATACGAGACCAATCCTTGATCGGCCATGCTTCGTAATTTTCCAAAGGCTTTCACCAGTTTAAATATCACTTTTTCGTCTACGTTCGGACCGTACTGTCTCAAAAGTTGAATTTCATTTTCAACGCTTGGATTATCGACTGTATGTGTGCTGAACAAATCGCCCAATGCACCGAAGAAATCATTTCCTAAGAATGGAAAGCCCGGTCTGTTTGCTAACACTATCATCCTGAAATCTGGATGAAGCAATATTTTATTCGAATTTCTTTCGCCGGGATTTAGGGTGGATACTATACGTCTTCCATCCGATAATATCATTTCACCAGATTCGACTAAAGTCTGTAACCAGAAAGACCGTGCAAAATGGGCGTTAAATATTAATCTTAACCCTTGGAGAAGATTCATGGCATTAAACTTCCGAATTCCCACTTCAAGCAAAGTTTCATAATTAATGATGATGGATATTTAATTTAGCCGTTAAATTAAACGCGGAAACGGTGAAAAGTTTCTTATTCTTCTTAGTCTTCAAAGCATTAAAGTTTAGAAATATTTAATTCATTTAGATCAAATCAGCCTTAAATCGCAAAGCGGATTTATTAGTTTCACAGGCCTCTTTAAGTGAGCCGCCAATTTCTACGCTAACGCACACTTGTATAACTTAGTTTGCACGTACATACCTTCAAAATACAGGTGACATGGGTTGGAGCTTTGTCCGCCTCATCAACGACAAGCACGTGCCCCAATTTAACAGCTTGCACAAGCGGCGAGTCTTCGTACACCACTTTTCCATCCCTAACCATTGGTTGAAGAGTCAAAGTTTGAACAGTAGTGTCCCTGTGTAGCTGTATATATTCACGCGGCCTGTTTAGAAGTTGCAACAATCGATCGACAATTTTATTTTTGCCAACACCCTGATTCCCAACTAGCAACAGATTCTGTCCCAAACTGAAGTCTTGCAACAGATTCTCCAACAATGCGACGTGCTGCGGCACGTCGTAAAACAAAACGTCAGGTACTTTCGTCAATGCTGTCGTGTTGTACCGTTCGACGACCGTGTCGCCAATTTGCACGGTGTTTCCATTAATTTGACACTTGACGTTCTCGTTCGGCGTGCTTCTCGATGGGACGATGCTCAGATTATTGCAACAATCGTCCAATGCTTGTTTCGCTATCGCTGGTAAAAAACGAGCCAGACAGGCGCGCCGCACCGCGTCGTAAGCATCGCCAGTTTGAAATCTGTGCATCCTCTCTGCTATCCTCAGAAGCTGTCTCGTACTGAGGAAGCTGGCCAAAGATTGTAAAGTTGGATCGCTGGAGGATCGCAGTACGTGCGCCAATTCCAGGATGTTTAATAACGCCGTGGAAGGCTCGCCGTACTTGAACAAGGTAAAAAAACATCGCTTAGTATGCACAGAGGCGTTTCTGTCTGATGTTAAAAGCGACGGACGAGAATGAGAAAGTAAACACCTTCGATCGAACGATATGAAGCTCCTCCGATTTGGTGAGCGGCCTCATTTCGTGGAAAAGGAACAAGCTGAGCAACTCTGAATTCAACCACTGCCTCGAAGACGTGTTGAGGGCCGGTGATTCAGCTAAGGCTATAATTCGAAACGATGGATGAATGCGCAGTACACCCGATCCTTGCAGTTCTGCGTCGGATTTATTGTGCTTCTCCTTTATCTCGTCGTAACGATCCGCCCTGACGAGTCTTTTGCCATCGTGCAACTGTAACTCTCGATCGTGAACCAATCTAAAAGCGAACAAAACCGATAAAAGAGCGTCGCTCGATTCGATTCGACTTTAAAGCTTCAGAATGCCCGAAAACAATGCACCTGTGTAAAATGGCCAGAGTACTGGGATCGATTCTATTAATTCCATCCAATACAGCCAATTTTCCATGCAGAGCTGCGTCAACCAGCGGCGAATTTTTCCAAACCGTATCGCCATTGGACAATGTTGTGCGCTGTTGTATCAAGTCTCTAGACGTCATGTCCTAAGAAAGTAATGCCACTGTTTCAAATGGACTATTATTTCAATCGACGACTTTATTTATTTGAATTCATTCAGAGAGACTTGCCTGATACAATACTACAGGTTCGACTTCGTATCTTAGTAAATTGGCTAACGTTTGTACAGTAATCGATTTCCCACATCCTTTTGGGCCGATCAAACAAATGTCAGAGACAAGGTGCGACTCCAACAAATTTGCCAATAAATTATTCTGATAATTCGTTTCTACATATTTATTAACTTGCGATCGTTCGTTTATCTCTTTGGTGCCACAGGAAACCTACCACGTTTTTTCAAAATATATGTACGCTTGAAATATATGGATTTCCAAATTTATCAATTTTTTTTGTTTCCTTTTCAAGAGGTCTACTCACATTTAATGCTACTTCTCCAGTTGGATGCTTTATACTGACACCCACTGAATTCTCTTCCTCATTTTTCTTACCCACGTTTGAAATTACAGCGTCGTTCGTCGTTGGCTCCGGTATATTGAAAGTTTCGAGGATACTCACGACGGCCGATTGGCCCTCTTTCGCCAGAAACAGTTTATACGGATAACATCTATAAAATATATCGTACACCGACAGGTATGGACACTCATCCTACGATCACAGACAGCGATTAGAACAAAATTCGAGATGGAGAAGAGAATTTGGAATGAAGAAACATTTACCATTATAGTAACGATCGATGTCAAATTGTCCAGCGGGAAATCCGGAAGACCTAGGGACACAGCTTCTTGCGTGACGAAAGCGTGCGAGCATGATAACAGCTGCTTTAATTTCGCAGTGTCGCCGTGCGTAACTACNAAAAAAAAAAAAAAAAAAAAAGAAAAGAAAAATCAGAAAAGTGAAATGACAAGTTAACGAACGTTTTAAGCCTGAAACTTTTTTTTTTTTTTGTTTTGAACTTCGACACCGAGTGCATAGTCATCTACGATGACTTTAATTTTCAAATGAGCAGAAGTAAATAATTCACGCTCCTTCGGTCACATTACTTCCGCCAGGTATCCGCATTATTTCCGTTTGCCCGAGAATCCGCATAATTGTGAACAACTCCGCGTACGGAATGTTACACCACAATTTGCTTGAAACAGTCCACGCGAGTGATTAGCACCCAAGAGAGCTTTCCACCGCGCGCCAAGTACAATAATAACTACCACTCGGCACGAAACCCTCTGGATTTCAGATTTCTATCGAAAAGTTTCAATTGAGCTACATTCTCAGACCTATCGGCGCAATTATCGCGGCTCCCGGGAAAATACGACTCCCTTCAACAACCCACGGAATAGATCCCGAAAAAAGAAAAGAAGATTTCACTGATATCCAACTTAAATTGAATCTCTCTGATATTATTCCTATTTTTTGTTAAGAACATTTTGATATTATTGTTATATTAATGCTTAATAAATTTTATGTATCAAGTGAATTTGCAAATATCATAGAAACAGATTCTTTATCGATATAAAATGCCTTATTATAGACTGTATCTACTTGTCAGTTACCAATACCTTAAAATTTTAATAATGATAGTGATTTAATATCACTATCATTGAGAATAAATAGAAATGATCCATTTCGAAGCCATTTTACAGTTATAAAAGATTGTTTCTGTGACGCTTATAAATATGGAGGAAGCAATAACTTTCTTACGAAATGGAAAAGTTGAATATTTTTCAAACGAATGGTTATGGAACATGCGTTCATTACCGAAGTTCATATTGTCTCTTGCAAAGCTTAAAGCTGAAACTTTTTATTAATGACACGGACGGATTGCGATCGCGTGTTAAATCGCATTATGGCTTGGCGTTTGATGTCACTCCCAATAACTCGCGAAATGAATGCAATTTAGTAGTAACTGCTGCAGTGTTGAGTAACTGCAAACTTTCTTACAAAAGTTGTATCCCGAGATAAGATCGACACTGCTCGTTCTTCGTGAATAATGATAGCAAGCCTCTGAGATGCAAGTGACGAACTTCCGGTGAATTTTTAAAACTCACCGGCATATCAATGCCTTTGTTCGAAACTGCAAACACGCGATTTATTGCTTCCAATAAATCATCGAAGTTCAATGCACTTTGAGTTCACGAATCGAATAGATACCACTACACGATAATGGGCAACTCTCTGTCCTAACTATGTAAGATATTCGATCCTTATAAACGTAATTACCCGATCATTACTGCATGATTAATACAGTCTAATAGACTCGTATTCGGAAAAAAATCTAACTTTTGCTCCCAGTTTTGCCTGAAATGACAGAGCCAGCCTTTCAGAGCTAATATGTACCAAAGTAAATCTTCGTAAAATCGAGCAGTGCGTGACACGAAATTTTAGAATGTACTAACGGAAACTCTGTCGTTTCGACTTGGAGAGAAACGTTCTAAAGTAGTTAAATACCCCTTGATTATATATGACTTTTTAAGCGATCCTTGCCACGAGGATATTATTTACTTTGTCGAAATTTGCAAACGATACAAATGACGCTGAAGCGTGTAAGGTTCATTCGGTCGCGACGTCTCGCACCGGCACCATTTCCAGCTGCTCTTTCACGCGCAGGATAATGGGTGTCGAATTGACTCTCGATAAAACTGGATTTATTAGAACGTATTGAATTTCAGTAGGAACAAGGATGAACAAGGGATGGGAATAGGTATGAATGGATATGAAGGTGTGCGTAAAACGCATTTGCGTGAATAACGCGTATATACGTATACTGATTCACAGATTAAACATTCAGAGATTAATTATCGTATACCGCGTGCAACCGACATGATAAAATAATATATTATAATTGAACAAATGAAAGTAACGAGCAGATTTTTGTAAAAAAAAAAAAATTTTAAATACGGTAAGTATTATTTATAATATGAAATAAATAAGTACGTATGATGAATAATTACCTTTGGATGATGCAAGTATTAAATTTGATAGATTTCTATCACTAGAGACACTAGAAATTTTGTTTTATTATCGTTTAAGATAAATGCTCTAATAGTTGATTGATCTATACAGATTTATAAAATTTCTTAGAAATAGACTTGCAGGGAAAATTGACTTAAGTTTTTTAAAAGACATTGATGAGATGTTGGAGAGAGATTATCAGCTAATACGCGCTAATATGATTGATTAAATGTTTTTAGTCGTCTATTAACGATTCTTGAGAGGACGCGCGATTCTCTTTATAAGCGAGGCTCGGTATCACTACGTGTAACTTCAGTCGGCTAGGAGGTCGCCATATATTCGACGATGCTTTCTCTTTAATTTCAGTTTTCGATTCCTCTTCAATTTTTGAAAACGTCTTTGCACCGTTTAACGTTCCGCTCGATTCTTGAAACTCTTCCCTCGTATTCTTTATCTTAGGCAATCGGTTTTCCATTATTTTACTTTCTTCCCTCTTAAAGCGTTCCGAGTTCCGCTCTCTGTGTAATTTGCAGCTTCTCATTGTCATTCGTTCACTCTGCTCGAAACAGTCACGTTTCAAACGAGGGAATCTTCCCTTGGTAGCGCTCCACTTTTGCTCCTCCTCGTCTGACGGTCTTTCCGCAAAGCGATCTTCGAAATCGTGTTTGGAGCTTTGCGTTCTTCCAGATAAATCCAACCATTGAAGCACCCTTTCGAATAATGGATTCCAAAAAGTGTCGGACGTCCTCTCTGCCTGTCTACATTCTGTTGCATTCAATTTAAAATCTGGCTCCGAGTCTGACGTTCCTCTTTCACAAACATTATTCTTAAATATCTCTTTGCCAGCAAGGAAATCTGAATCTTCTTTCATCGCTTTGTGGCAGTGATACTCCTTTCTCATCTTTTTATTGTCGTTTGAAAGAGATTCTGAGACGCTAGTATCAGATGTACTAGTCGATACTCTGGAACAAGAAGGCGCAGATAGTTTACGATACATCTGAGACGTCTCTCTGGCTTCTGAAAGATCGTTGCTAACTACCATCTGCAAGTTTGTGAAACAATTATTCAGTCGATCCAGCCTCGACTCCAACTGTTGATACTCCGTCGAGTAACCTTTATTTCTCGATACACGGGTACGTCGACGTGATTTCGAATGGATCAATGGATCATCGGGTGATAAGATCGCATGTCGAATACCGTCCACCCAGACAGTACGAACGGATATTGGTCTTTCTGATGATGGCCATATCGTTGGCATTGCTCAACTATCGGTTATTAACTTACTTATTAACTTGTCAAATCAACAATAATGTACAAAGAAGATATACATTGAAAGTTTCAAAAAAAAAATTTTTTTTCTCGTATACTATGTAATGTTTCTTTTTTACAAATATATATCCTAATTTGTCATGTGTGTTGTTCTTATAATTTTCTCTGAGCGTTTCTCAAGTATGAATGTTAGTTCTTGGTAATGTCCTCGTATATATCGAGTAATACCGTATGTTGAATTTCTGATTCGACCGAATTCCAACGTATCGACTCCCCGTTGAACAAGAGGACAAACAAGGTTCCACTGTTCTCGCGACACGCGATCCAAACTGCGATGACTGTGACCATAGCGCAGCTACGAACAGTTTATATAGGGAGGAAACCGGCTCCGGAAGGGATGACCGACTGGAGGGGTTTGTGCGACCTCCGCACCCCATACCGAACGATACAACGCAACATAAATCACGTAAAAACTTTAGCAAATTACACGCGCCACGATCTCCTCCGTGCCGCGCCAGTAATTACTGCGCGTTGTCACATGAAACTTACAACTCACGAACTTGCAACTCTCTCTCTCTCTCTCTCTCTCAGCGAGTAAGTACTATACATATATACAGATATATGTATAGATAAAAAGGCAAACAATGATGATTTTCAATGAACTTTTTGAATAAATGAACTAATGCAAAAATTCCATATGCCATGTAATATATCATGCAATATGTTTATTATATTTTTCTAATAAGATGATGAATTATTATACTATAGCTTAATCTCAAATTTAATTTTGTTATTATATATTGTTAATATACTCACTTCAAAACTTGGAGGTGAGATATGTCTGGCTTGAAATCTAGATCTGAGAGGTGGATCAAGTGGATGGCCAGGATACCTTGGTGCTGGCATGCCCAATGCAATAACTCTAAAATCTTCATTAACTCTAACAAGTCTCCAACTATCTAATTCCTCTTGACTGTATGTCTGAAAAAGTAAATCATGGATTATGTAAATATTTTTACTAAATCAATTAATTAATAACGTGAAATATCAATGCACAATATATTTCAATACCTTCAATAACTTGTCATAACGTGCTGCAGGAATAAGAAATCTTCCATCCTCCAAATGCATCTCACGGTTTTCTAATAAATTATTCAAAACAGGAAGTACATTTCTTTCAGCTTTCTCCACACCTTCAATAATGAGAATCCTTCCATTTGTTGCAGCCCTTACAGCACTTTGATCATGATAATAGGCAGTACCACTTTTTATCTCTCTACGTTGTTTTAAATCTGCTTCTGTTGTGTCCCTTGAAAGTGCTATAAATTCTACTTCACGGTCTGTGAACTCAAGGAAAGCAAGAGCTAATTTCCTACGTCTAGTTCCCGGTCCTCCAATTAAAAAGATATCTTGAGACAAGATATCCTTTTGGAGCATCCATTTTAAATGTCTCAACGTTGATGCATCCTCATTTTGTTTAGATGTATTTAACACTGTTTCCATAAATGTTATTGTTATATTAAGTTGAAGAACAAAAGAAATATAATTATTTGACTTACAATACTTTCTAGAAGAACAAAAGAATATAATTATTTGACTTACAATACTTTCTAGGTACATATTCAGGGTTCTGTGGTACCTTCACTATTTTTGAAACTTCGCCAATACCGACAACCATGCTATTATCTAAAGTAAAAATAATTAAGCTACGATTATATAGCGATGTCACAAAAAATTAATCTATTTTTAATTATTTTACCTGATTTGCAACGCGTAAACGATAAAAGGTTAGAACATAATACTTTAGATCTAGTTAAAACTTTATGATTAGTTGACATACGATGAAAATTACATAAAATGTACAACATTGTTCTATTTTAATTTATTTTGCATTGAAGTTTAAAAAAAAAAAACTATAAAAAAGATATTCTTTTCCGTAAAAAAATAGATGTACATAACCACATATTCTGATTGATTATATATAATATATAATGGATTGATTAAAGTCTAATGCAAGTGAGTACAAACAATGACATAAGAAAATGTTTCATAGTATTCTCGATATTTTTACATTATAACATATTCAAAAAGTACACAAATGCTTAATTTATTTATATGTCATGTAATATTACTATAAAAGGTTACATGATATACATAAAGTCATACCAGTTTCTAATACAATATAAAGTTTGACAACAATTTTCGTCAAGTAAAAATTGTAATTTTAATTTGAATACTCATGAATTTAAAATCATTTATTTCATGACTAGACATTATGTAAATGAAGAAGTATTGCACAACGCTGCAATATTTTTAATTGCAATAATTTTATATTTGTGAGATATGGTAAATGAAAAATAAAGAATTATATATTATGACATAAACATTTTTATTATTACACTGAAAAGTATTACAATAATTCTAACGATTATGTTAACATATATCTTATTGCTATCTAGTGTTTTACAATCGGCTTGAAAAGTTAGATTATCATGTACAAAATAAACAGTATTATTTCTAAAATATCTCAATATAAACTTTATACTTGATAATAAACACTTGCAAGCAGTCAATTCCAAATAAAAATGTTATAAAATACATGTTGGTGTTTGAAACAATTAAAATAAACAAAATAATTTAAATATTTTGGAAAATTAAATTTATAATAACATTAAACATATGAAATTATACTTCATTTCCTATTTGATTAAATTTATATCATTTATTTGTTTGCAAATTAGTGTTAGTCTTAAGTGCAATCATTCTGTATAGTAAATCATAACATTAAGTACTTTATGCACAGTATAAAATGTAAATAAATTACTTAAGATTAATATCTATACAGTATATCACATTGTAAGGTACAAAGGTCTACATTGATTCCTACATGTTCGTTTTATACTATTTAGGCAGTAAAATAGAAATGTAAAGCGATGTCGGAAATACAACAGCCTCATAACTAAATTTGATAAGCTATATATGAAAGTTATATGTTCAATTATCTGTTTTACTCTTCAGTAATACTATAGCAATTTGTATAACTGAAAATTTTTATACATTTTATAAGAAAATGTATTATACGATTTAATAACCAGAGTTTGAAGTGTGTAATAGTAAATAAATGCAAGATATACATATAAGAGATGTATAGTATAATTAAATGAGATATTTTATTGTTTTTAAATCTTTTAACGAAAAACAAAATTTATTGATTTTATCAATACTGAGTAAACATTTCAGTGAAACTGCAATTATTCTACAATCACTGGCAATTCATTTTTTTTACCCTATTTCAGAAGTAATCTATCCAAATGTCATTAAAATTATGTAAATACAGGAATATCGTTGTATGCTTGCATATTAAATTACACATAGGAACCAAGAAAATAAAATATCTCTTATAGATAATGCTTAATAAAATTTTCTTCCGACCAATTTCAAAAATTCCTCTAAAAAGAGAAAATTTTACATTAATACATAGCTACAATATAGTTTTTAATAATTGATTTAAAAAAAATTACCTCTACAAAGTCGTCTGTTCTCCTAATATTGATAGGATAATAGTCAACAATCAAAGGTCGCGGTCTTTGGCCAATACCAGATGGTTGTTGTAATCCACATGCCTGTTCTTCATTTGTAATAACACTAACTAAGACACTGACCACTTTCTCGTCAAGTTGCGACATTGTTTTATTTGGCGTTTTCATACGTCTCAAGAATAAAGCATTCCATTTTTGTCTCAAATATAAGAAAAGTCTAACAGTTTCTGGATCAAGTTTAAATACTACCCAATCGTCAAGTTTAAAAATCGTTCCTTCATTACTTTCATCAACCTCAGAATCCGACTCACTCTCTGGTACAGCTGTAAATTTAAAAAATCAAGATATTATAATATAATAATCAAATAGATTATACTGAATAGTTAGACATACATTCAGCTTCATAGATTACATCTACAGACAATCTTGCTGGTCCACAGAACAATGCTACTGTTAATGGATTAACCAATGTAACCATTCTAACATGACAGAATCGACCTGTACGGCTCATTTCTTCATGAAGTAACCAATCACAAGGTAAAGCTTCCACGTTAGCTGCATATGCTTGTGTAAATGTCATTCTTGGTGACTTGGGATAATCTCTTAAAGTTGATGATGGATGGAAAAATACTTTCACTTCTTTTCTGCAAAATAAATTATCAACAATATAAATAAATATTATATTATATAAAAGTATAGTATAGGGAAAATTAAAGAAATAACACACTGTGTCCTTAATTGCAAATGTTCTCTGTCTACTCTTATTACATTTGGATATAAACCAGCAGTCAGAGCTGCTTTTACTACTGCCCAATTTTCAGAATTAGAATTTAGATCTCTAATGTCTCCTGGTCCTCTTGCTCTAATGAATCCAGATGCACGTAGTTGACCAAGAAGTTGTGTACGCATTCCAACAACCATCTCCATCACAGCAGCCGAAATAAAATTTTGTTCACAAAATGTGCGTTCTTTACCACTTGCACGTGCATTCTGCCAACCTTGAAAAGCACGTAAAACTGCCATATGATCGGAATATGTATTGGTCGCAAATCTCTTACGTGCTGCGATTGCAGCTCTCTTTTGTGATGGTTGTAGCGGTAATATAAAAGGATCTCTGAAAAGTGTTATGCGAAATAATAATGATTTCAATTATTTTACGTGCGTTTAAAATAATGGAAATTTTGACTTACTTGTATGCCAAACTACATACGATAGTTAAGACTGGATCTAAGCATTTCAAAACAACAGCGTACAATAACATTTTCCCAAGTCGTGGTTCAATCGGTAAGTCAAGCAAATGACTTCCTACTTCAGTAAGATCTTCCCATGGGTCTAATGCATCAATAGTTTTCAATAATTGAACTGCATTTCTCGTTATAACATTGGAAGGTGGTTCCAGTGCCCGATCTAAGAATTCTGCAATAGGTGTATTTCCAGGAGCTAAATGTTTTGTATACAAACATAATTCTTGCAGTGGTGATCTTAAGATTTCTGGAGTTTGATAAGTCTCCATACTATTATATCGAATTGACGAGAATAGCCGATAACAAATGCCTTTCCTACATCTACCTGCTCTACCTTTACGTTGTTTTGCACAAGCTTGAGAAATCCAATTAGACTTAAGTGTGCATACTCCCGATAAGGCATCGAACGATTTTTCTTTAACCTTTCCTGAATCAATAACATATACAACATCATCAATTGTAATACTTGTTTCAGCTATATTTGTTGAAAGAATAATTTTTCGAGATCCCACAGGACTCGGTTTAAATACTTTTTTTTGATCACATATTTGCATATATGAATGAAGCACATATAAATTATAGCGCAAACCCTTATTCATTTCTTTCTCCTCGTTATTTATCTTTTCTCTCATAGTTACAATATCATCATACCCCGGCAAAAATATTAAAAGAGAACCAGGCGGCATCTTTAAATGGACATACAAAACTAATTGTAAAAGAAGGTCATAATTAATTTTGTCATCGTTAAACGTATGTTGGTACACATCTAATAAAAATTTATCTTCCTCTGAAAGTGAAATATCTTTAACATGTACTTTGGTTTCATCCTGTAGTGCACAATCATAAGTTTTCATATATGCTTCTATTAACTCAGCACATTCCGTTTGATTCATATTTCTTGCCCAATCTAATGCAGTCCATTCATTGGCTGCTCGCAAATTTAAATTTGCACCTAAATTCAAAAGCTGTTCTGTGGTATTTATACATCCTTTACCTGCGGCGACCATAAGCGGAGTTACAAATGTTATGGAATGTTGATAATCTACCGAAACATTTTCGGAAAGTATGAAATATAAAAGTTGTGCGAAATTGTCTTCGCCGCCGCGTAACCACGCGTCAGAGATACTTTTATCCATTTCTTCAGCTAACCATGGCTCTAATTTTACTTTTTCAGGGACTGGTTCATTCTGTTGTGCTAAAATCGGTGCAGGCAATATACATCTTTCATTCATAGTATTTGATCCTGACTGTTGAGGTTTATATTGAGTCCAAGTTTCTAAAACTTTATATTGATCTTTTTTATTTATAAATTCTTTCCTCTTTGCAAGCATTTCTTTCGTCATGTAACCAGTCATTTTTAAAACATCTTCAAGAAAATATATGTCGACGTCATACGATCTGCCTAAAACATTTATAACTCCACATTTGTTAAAATATTTCACAAAAATGCTTACATCCAACGTGGCACTCATAAGAATAAGCTTAAGGGATTTGTGTTTTTGCAATGCATCTTTTAATGCTATTAAAAGAAAGTCGCAAAATCTATCACGTTCGTGAACTTCGTCCACAATAACATGCGTGACAGTACTTAGAATCGAATCATTTGCCATAAGAGTTCTAAGAAGTACACCATTTGTGCAATATGTTACAAGAGTTTTTGGAGCAACTCTACTTTCAAGCCTTATCTGATAACCAAACGTTTGACCAACTTTTTCATCTCTTTCAAATGCTACTCTTTCAGCTACTGAAATAGCTGACAGTCTTCTTGGCTGAGTGCAAATAATTCTACATGCTTGTTGTTTTTGTTGGCACTGTTCAAGAATAAATTGTGGAACTTGAGTTGTTTTACCACTACCTGTCTCGCCTCCTATTATGATCACTTGGTTAACATTTAATGCATCAAGAATATCTTCTCTAAAATTAAAAATTGGGAGAGCTTTGCGGTAGTTTAATATATCAAAATTAGTTTTTAGTTGCGGTATTTGAGGCACACTGTTGTTTAATCTACCCATTGCTTTTGTATTTGTATTCACTGAAACTAAAAATTATAGATTACAAGCTCAATTTTGCGATTTAATTACGTACATATTGGATATGTATATATCAGAGAGTACCATCTGCATTAGGAGGCCGTTCTCGTTCAATTGGTGGTAATAAGTCTTGGCATTCCTTATGATTAATTGGGAAAGCTTGTAACAGATTAGAGATACTTTGTTTTGATGCTTTTTGTAATTTTATTACAGCGTCGGCTTGAACTATAGTTGATCCTTCTCTTTTGTACACGGTTAAAAAACGATTTGCACCTTTACTGTTGAAAAAAAATTTTAATTTATTCTCTTTCACATGAAATGAAAGAAAAGTAGTTTTATTATCTTCCAACTTACCCTCTACTTTTAGACTTTAATCCAAGTTCATATGCTAATTTATGAATGTAGGCTCTTTCTTCTGCAGTATACGAAGATGGAAATTCCAATTCTTTTTGATCAGGAGTTTGTAATAATTTCTTTAATGTTAAATTTACTGCAATTCTGGTATCCTCTCCGATAAGAGGAGTTTTCTTATGACGATTTCTACGTGGCATGATTTATATCTGGTAAATATTTCTGAAATAAAAAATAATGCACTTATTAAATCTCCTTAAAAAGATTTATTTTATATTTTCATTTTATTTAACTAACTATCTTTTGAAATAGTAAATAGTCTATTTTATATCTTATTGATAATTATCTTGATAAAAGCAGTGAGTTATTCTGATTAAATAAAAGATTATAAAACATTCTGAGAGAAAATATGAACTTTATAAATAAAATTGATATAAAATTTTAAAATTAACGAGACAATTTCATTCTAGATGATTTCTCACAACTCACATAACTTCGATAATTCCGTCAGTATACATGAATTGTGCCAAGATGCGTTTAATAATAAATCAACGATGATGGATATTGTAACATTCGTGATAGTTTCTGAAAGTTGTATCGAGAAAAAATACGCTATGTCCGAATGTCGATCTGTAATAAATACACAGCGAATAATATTTAGATCCTTTTCAATTATGAACTCCCTCTACTCCGTCTGTAGAAAATTATCCCGAATAGTTTGCATCGATATAAACCGTATTCTACTAGATTCACGGTCGGATCGTCGTAATCTCGTACCGATGTTACCAATCCGAATCAAACGTCAACAAATTTAAGCTAGTATACGTTAGAATGCGCTGCAATCGTTTTTCACGAGAGATCCGCAAAACAGTGAAAGCAGGCACACAGGCACACGATTAAATGCTGTTCCAGTAAACAATATGGCCGGTTTAGTTTGGTGCGCGGGTTATGTCGTCTCTGTCGTATTTCCCCAGTGTTCGTCGTTCTTTATCAAGGATTAGTGATTTTCGGTAAGTGCATATTTTACAACGAACGCATGCTCTCTCGCGTGGAAAGGTCAAACGATCAAGATTTATGGCGAAGGATTTCGGCACACGATGACTGACGATCGCAAGTGTGCCGTTCCGTTCAATTACTCCGTCCGTGTTCAAAGATATCGATGAAATCTCGCCGAGATTTTGCGAGTTATTTTCGATAAATTTACATACGTGTTCGGCTAACCGTGTGTAATTTCGGATGCCGGGAACGCTTCGACGGTGGATAAAAAACGTGCGTTTGAAAAAAATTTCAACGCGAATGAGCATGACGGTTGAGATTTTAAATTCCGCGATGCGAAACGATATCGTCGAAACTTTTCTTTCATCTTCGTACGATCGTAGTATTAAACAAGGCCGACTTATCGCCGATCTGTTACGTTATTTGTAAACTTGGCCGAAGTTCCAGCTTCCTATTGGCACTTCTCCTATAAGTTTAACGATAAAGATTTAAACTTTCTGACAACGTAAGCGAAGCAACAGGTTTTTTTTTACCGAGGATCTGCCGATGACCTCCCATTTTAGTACCGACCAGCGCATTTGAACATCTCGAATGTAATCGCTTGTACACGGTTTTTGTTGTTTTCTTACACGTTCGACAAATTATACACGAAAGTTTGTGATTAATTATCTTTCAAAGGACTTGATCAGAAAGAAACTCTGAATTTTAAATGAGCTATTTGAAGTTACATTACAATTATATATTTCAACATTATCACAGTGATATCGCAATCGTTAAAATGAATCTGAGTATTACGAATATAGCTATAACTCATTAGTGACAGAACGATATACACATGTGTTTATCCTTTTTTAAATTTTCTTGTGTTGTCGATGCAATCTTCTTGACGAATATTCGATTGTGCAAAGAGCAAAGAATAAAATGTGAAATCGTGTTTGAAGATAAGAAAATAATGATCGCAATAAAGAAAGTAGAAAATTACGTATATCTCGTGCGCGCATGCGCACATGTAGTTACGATCAAGACCCAAATTTAAGGTTCGTTGCAAAACACAGTGAATATAAAGCATATATATTTGTCAACGTACATGTCACCATAACATTGCGAATAGATGAAAGAAAACGATGATCGTAATTAGATTTATATATAGAGTATTATTAAGCATGTATTATTTATAGTCGATATAAACGTCTTTTACAAATGCACCTTTATAATGCACGTGACTGAAATTACTCAGTTACTCAACTATCGTGAATGGGGAAAATTTGTATAAGGTATTGCAAAATTTCTATCATACGATTTGTATTTTTACGAATTATTGTACGCATAGTGTAAGGTACACGCATAATACTAATGCATAGTACATGAATATTTACGATTCGAGACCCACATACATACATACATACATATATACATACATACATACATATACATACATATATACATACATACATANATCCGAGGTGCCTTCTTCTCGCAGCTGAAGAGAAACGTTGGAAAGAGATTGTTGTTGGTGTCGGGAAGGCAACGTGGCCTTTCGAAAGCCGCGATTTCGTTACCGTTCGACACCTTGAATCCACCTAGGCGAAGGTGGTCGATCGCTGCGAAGGATCCTCTCGCAACCTTGACCCACTGGGATCAATCCGCTGCTACAATTATAAGGCGTATATATATATATATATAAGTCGATACGAACGATACTTCGGATCGAAGCCTCATAGATAGTTTCTCGTCAGTCGGACGGTGGAAATATGAAACGGTGATCGGTGGACTCGCAGAAGAAGCATTCTTACGGTGTAGAAAGAAAATTCCCTCGTCGGGGCGATGCTTTTCATTGTGCAGATTGGACACGATCTCTCCGGTAGTCGTCGATGAATAGATTCGCAACAGCTCATTCTTTGGTTTCTTGGCAACGTCAGATGAGACTTCTACTATGCGAAGACATGACTTCTGGTGCTATTCAAGGTACTTCGTCAGTTTGTATTAGCCACGTTGAAAATTATCAGTGTGCCTATTAAATTCGTAGTTTTATTTCCTTTGCTCGTGTACAGGGTGAATGGGGGAAAAAAGGATAGATGGCATTTGTCGAAACGACGAAAATAAGTCCTAGTAAACACGAGTCGAAAAATTGACAATCAGTTGAAATTAAAAGTGACAAAAGTTGAAACACAGAATCTTTGAAAGAGTATGTAGAAATTATTTAGGTAAATTACTTACCTACAATATGACAGCTCTCGAAGCGAAGAAGAAGAAAATTCTTCAAAACCGAAACAAAACATCATTTTTTTCTATTCTTTCCTTTTTTTTTTTCTATTCACTTTGGTCTCGCGTATGTTGCGATAACAGGCGGAAATGATGATTTCTAAAATCAGTTATATTTTAAAAAAAAAGAAAAGAAAAAAAAAGAAGAGAGAAAAAAGTGAGACGCAGAATATATACGTGCGATTAATTAACATTTCCATCGATCGTGCAGTCTCCCCTTCTAACGTCCCAGTTTCTTCTGGCAAATTAAACAAATTTGTAGCTACGTTCGCGAATCATCGGGTACGATAATCTCGACAATTTGTCAGGATCAATATCTGCGAGAGGAGGGGGAGGGGACGGTTGAGAGGTACTAAAAAAGAGTTCATTGTAACATGCGCGATCGATGAGAGAAAACACGTTAACACGTCGGCTCGGCCTGAAGCCACCACCATCGTGCCGATTAAACCGGCACACATTTTTATTTTCATTGCTTCTCGAATCGTAATCGGTAACGATTCAAAGCACTCGACGATTAAACTAACCACGATCAAGCGTTCACGAACAAGTGAAAATAACAGACTTATTGTGTTTAACTTGCTGGCGAGGTACACGTAAATAATTTCCCCTCTCGATCGCTCGTCAGCTCGAGCAACGGAGACGCGAACCGATCGAAAATACGACGGAGCGAGAACGTGGGATCGTGGATGAAATTCGCGTAGAAGTAGAAGTCGGTCTGTAGATACGATTGGCAATCGGCCAGTCGTGATATCATGAATGTATGCGTCGTGTTTTCCAAATGAGCTTCCGTCATACTTTCGTTTCGCAATGGCAAACTGGTAAAACATTAGGCGTTAAGACTTGCGTGACTTTTCGTTCCGACGCAGCCTTTTTTTCACCCTTTCAATCCGTACATCATAATCATCGTCACGTCAGAACGCGTAACGTTCGACTCTCTCGATATCAGGACGCGCTTTACAGTTCAGATATTCCAATATTTGAACGTCGAAAATCTATTTAAATAGTAAAGTAGCGGAGGAGCTGCTCGAATTCTATCATTTGAACGGTAGATTCCCATCCAGAGATACTATTATCTGAATAATCCAGTCTTCCGACGCGGTGTGTCTGCTTGTCGGAAGGAATATTTTTTAATAGAGCTAAATTTTGTACTGATAAGACACAATCGTACTAATCACGTGGACGAATTCATGAAAATTTGCACAGATAACTGCTGGTCTGCTTCTATCAGTAACACAGGCGATATCTAATCAGCTACGTGTCTAATCGTNTTTATTAAAAAAAAAAAAAAAAAAAAAAAGAAGAAGAGAGAGACTTCGAAATGCACGGGACGCTTATCTCTTGAACGAAACGCATTGTTCGCATTAACTCATCAACTGGTCAGAAAATAGCATTTCATTAGACGATAAGTTTAGAATGGTTATTCATCCGTCATGCGGAGGGAAGTGAGTCACCAAGTTTCTAACTGGCGATCGAGACATCCTCCGAAATGGATCTTTCCTTTTCTTCTCGTTTTGTCCATTCGTTAATTACCTCTTGAATTTTCAAAGCCTCTGGAGAGACTTTTCTTTCCAACCCTCACGTTTCGAAACAGACGTATTTCTTGCATGAAATATATCTTGTCTTTCCGATTCTGTTTCTCCTTTATTTTCGGCGCGTGAAATGATCAGAGAACGAAAGGAGAGTGAAGAGGTCGGTTCGTCGCGCGACGATTAGTCCGAGACCAGAAACTATTTCCGAGTCGATAGTTGCACAATCGGGCGATATTAACTCGAGATCATGGTCGTTTCTAGCCGTGTTTAGTCATTTATACGACCGCTTGGTGATGTTACAGTCGATTGTGAGCACTGGCTCGTTAAAACATCTGATTCGCCAGATATATTTGTTAGTACATCGGTTTTACGGTCCACTTGTGGAATTTTTTTTTTTTTTTATGGCTTGAAATCATGTACAGAAAGTAGAATTATTTATAAAAATCTTTCTTTCTTGAAGGTGTATTGATATTTTCTTGGGGTAGGGTTTCATAGGTTTCTCAGTTTTCATTGAAAGATTTATAAACACTACGTAATATTAAACACTTAACATGTCGTGAATTCACGTTTTTCCGTTCTGGCTTCCTAATACTATGTAAATAAATAACTCTGTAAAATTTCATCGAAAATGTTAATTTAACAAAACTGTGCAACAGTTATTCATTAATTCTCTTAAAAAATGCTCGGGAACCGAGAAAGACAGAAAAAAAAACAACCCGTCCATTAAGTGTTAAAATTCTATTGTTATCCTAAAGTTTCCAGTGGATTTCTTCCATGTGGCTATACACAAGTCTCTGAAATTAGAAGCGAAACGGTGGTACGTCGATTCAGTTGTGCGCACGTGTCTGCAAACAGGTGGTGCTTACGTTTCTACGTACGAGTGCATTTTGATACTATGATTATTCGCCAAGTAAAATTTCAGGCCATTTTTTTCCCTTGATCAATAATCAAAGTTATCAATTCAATTAACGTTTCAACGTCTATTCTATAAATTCCAGTAACGATTTCACGGCATCAAGAGCTAGCGTATTTGTCACGTATCAATCGCAAACGTATCAGCATCCACGAAGTTATCTAAAAAGATGTTTGCATGGAGCGTCACGTTCGGGAAAACCTCTCTCGACGACGACAGATAAGGCCTGTGCAATGCTTCTAGCAATGCTTATTGTCGAAGTTCGAAATTGGCGAAAAGACGGCAAGAATTAACGTTAGAAAACGTTGGAATGAAATATCGAGAGGAACGCGTGGTCAATTAGTGAGGAATCGTTGATAATCTGACGATGCATCCGCTCACGTCTCAGAAAAATTGTTCGATAGATTGCGGAATAATTAGATACAAATAACCGGTCACACTTCTCGGAAAAAGAACGAAGGCGAACGATGACTGAGCATTTATGGAGTATTAACGCGTTATCTCGACTGTTTTATAACACCTACGGTGTTTCGCGTTATGATATTTGCAGCGACGTGTAAGATACATTTGCTCCTTATCGTCGTCAAACATTTGTCCGCCCCCCCCCCTTCTATTTGTTTGAACGATCTCCGCTCGACAAACACCGACCGTGCGTTTTACTCGTCTACGATGGCAAGAAATTCGAAAGGGACGTTCTCGTTTCTGTGTTTCCGTTTTTATGGTCGAAAACGAACGTTTTCTACGCGGCCGTAGGATTGATAATACGCACGAGAGATGATGGATCACGTGTACGTATGTACATAGTACGACAGAAATTAAATTCTAGAAAACTGGTGGAACTTTTTTAGTAGTGAAAATTGTCAGAATGGGTTATTCTGTTTCTCGAAGTTCTCCAGGCGTGAACCTCAAAGATCTATAAGAGGAATCGTTACGATAAGACAAACTGTCGTATGACACGTGTGTCTTACCTTGCTAATTATATTGCACTACATGAGTACCCGTGTACTAAAAATTATAGCGTTTAAATAGACGTGAATAAACAAAGGCACCTTCATGTTCTTTCGTCAAATTATTATTGTCGTAATTTCGTTAATAAAATCTTTCTATTAGAATGTACAGTCTGCTATACGCATAAAATTGATATCAAATNAAATTATTTTTTTTTTTTTTTTTTTTTTTTTTTTGAAATTACGATGACTGGAACAAAGATACTATATTGATTTGAAAATACAGAGATATCTGAACTGAAATTTTTGATTCAGATTTGATTCAGAATCAATTGATTTCATTGAGCATCGACTGAAAGAATGTATGCAACTGTTGTATATCTAAATTAATCCCATGGCGACGATATATCATCGACGTATCTGATATGAAACTCTTTGTTTATATCATACCCTCGGTGCAGTTTATCGTACGAATTAGTTTGTCATACAATTCCTGATTGCGCATCGTTATGGATAACATTACTCGATCACTACTTAATGTAATGTAATCATTCCTTTGATTGCTATTGTTGTAAGTTTATACAAGTCATTTGATACAGTATTCAAGTGGCTATTTAAACTTTTATCAAAGCATTTACATCTTGTCATAGCTACTTTTATTACGTTGTAGATGATTTCTCATTCGACGAGTCAACAGAATTTTAAATCTAAGGTATTGAAACAATCGATCCATCGATTTTTCAAGTTGCTCGATTGACTGGAGATGAATCGTATCAAAACCGACCGATAAATATAATTTCTCTTTTTGTGTGCTGATTAATCTGTAAAAAATAGCTCCAAAATTATATTATTAAAAAATTATAAAATTACAATTAATTAAGCTCTAGTTAATAAAATTACTTATTCTACTCTATCGTTCGAGCCACCCTTCCTCTTTCGATTGCTAGATCATCGCGCCTTTACTGCCATAAATTAGTTCGCCAGCGATTCGTGGTGATCGTCGATTCGTCATAAATCGACATATTCGTTGATTACACTTTCACCACAGTGCCTGTTACAATTGCCGATCGACTTCTCGATTTATTCTCGTAAAAGTAGCACCAGATCGATTCGTATATGTGACTTCAAATATTTGACCACCGGTGGAAAGAGCTTCGGTATTGATCCAACTCTATAATTTCTTACGACCGCTACTAATAATACGTGGTCACCTACAACCCCTGCGGTTATTTGTTTTAATACGAGCAAGGATTTAAAGGCAGAGAGTTAAAGGAATAATTTCCTATCCAACTTCGAGGGTATACATACTCGTTTTAAAGTTTGATCGCGACTGATCGAAGGCGGTGTCGTCTTCGTTTCTCTTTTTTCCTTTTTTTTTTTCCTTTTGTTTTAGCTACCAATCTTCTCTGTTAATTCGCATCTGGGGAAATATTTTATACACCGATTAATATTCGCACGTAGTTCGAAAAAAACAAATTCCTCTTGTGCTCGAGCATGCTGAAATCTGTTGCAACGCTCGCAAAGCCTCGAGTTGCAGATTACATTCCGCACACAGCGTACACGGCGTTAACTCAATTAACATCTCGGGGAGGATAAAGCATACGTTAAACTCTCATTCATGCCGATAGCTGAAACCTTCGAACGTCATCGCAAACAACCTGTAACACGAACATCCCCAAAATAGCGAGCAGACTCGACGTTTCTCGAGCGAAGTTTCTCTCCTCCCCTCTTTCTTCGNATAAAAAAAAAAAAAAAAAACTGGATTTCGTCTCAAATTCACAGTTCTCTAATTCTCTTTTTTACTATTGTTTCTATTATTATTTCAATGGTTGTAATGGTAATTTATTTACTTTGATGATGCGAAGAAGAAAGTTGTCTACAATTCTGTAGATTTGTCCCGAAAATTTTGTTACTTTGAGCAAAAGAAAAAAGAAAATGGTAGAAAACAAAAGTGTGTGGATTTTTCGTGTAAATATTTGTCGAGCACTGTAGAATTTTCGGAAGTGGCCGTAACAAAGGCTCGAGTTAAAGATCGATTAACACCGCTCTCACCGCGTCGATAGGGTTGCGAGCTCGTAGGATTGCTCCTACAGTACCGCTTTATCGGGGTCACGAGTACCGTGAGAATGAAAAATGCCTGTCAATGACGAACTTTCCATGTAGGTCGACGGTCAGTCTCGTTAGTGGCACGATTCCGCTTTTGTTGATAGCGATAGGTGCGATCCGCTGACGTTCTACTCCTGTCATTGTGACAGTATAATGCTTCTAATACCGAAGTTACCCCCTTCAAAGCGACCAACGTTTCAAGAGTGGTCATCTTGGTCCAAATTTTTCATTGTTCAAACGAGAGCTTTGTAACTTTTTGTACAGAACGATTGGCGGTACATTTATTATTCGTAATAAATTGACATACAATGTGTGTCAACAACATTATTTCTAGTACTATTTTATTATAAAAGATTTCATGGCAGCAATTGAAAATAACTTGCACCTTTTGGACGTTAACGTAGATCGTGCCTGTTTTTATGATCAAAATAATAAAAATTGTAACAAAATATATTTTGGAGTAACTTTTTGTTTGAAATTCTGCTTTGACACCCAATTGATTAACCTTTCACCTTTGAAAGATAAACTTCGAAAATTTTTTTTTGCTTTTGTATTTTCTGTAGTATTTTTAAAACATGTTTCGAACGTATTCTTTCTANAAAAAAAAAAAAAAAAAAAAAAAAAGGTGGGTAGTTCTGTAACAATAGAAATAATTCAACACATTCGAGGCTAGAGTCTATGAGTTGATTGATTTATCAATCTTTGTTTCATACATGTCTATACATACTTTCTATAGCGCTTTCGAATTGTAATTTATTAACTAAAGATTATAAAGATAATTCGGCGGTTTATTGTACCAGTCAGCGCATTGATTCCAATCAACCGGTGTTCCAATGAATCACTGATGACCTGTGATATTTATGGCAGGCGGAATGATTTTCAAACAGACGAATACGAAATTGTTCGGCTCGATATCAATTAAAACAACCGAACGATACGGAAATGAGACTGTGAAGAATTTAACAGGAGGAAATCTCTTAGTATTAAATAATTCTCATGTAATCTTTTCATATAAATTTGATACTTTCTTCAGACATGCAAACAGCTCTTAATCAGTAGCTGTTGATTTGCGTTTACACGTTAATTTATTATCACACGGTTGAGGCTCGAACTTCGTCAGTTATCATTCAAGAGAAAATAATATCGAACTTATATCGCGACAAAACGTCTCCTGCGTTATTAATGCAACTCCTTTTTATGTACATACGAACACGTCAGAAACACGTGAGAAACTTTACTACTAGAATCCAAGGATACATACATGCATAAAAGAATAGAGAATGCTTCGATTGACCGCTAAGCTCGTTGGTTCTTATGCATCAGTCGTGTGCAGTTCTGACCCATTGCCTTTCAGTTTTCGTATCCCACATGCTAGCCGAATTGCGTGGTTAAAATTGAAAAGTGTTTACCGACGACGATGGAAGTGATACACACTCCTTTTATGTGTTTAATATTTTACATTTTTCCCACAATGTCGTACAATATTCTGTACAAATGTCATACGATCTTCCGCGAAAACGAAATTTATATAAGACAATTTAAATATAAAGTCATTAACACGTTCCGTGCCATGTGTACCAGCGGTGGTACACGATGTGATAGCCACTCTAAACAAGAGAACTACTTATCGATTGATGATGTAATGAAAGATTGTGTGATAATATATCATCAACCTGGCCTGAACGACAAGTCAGGCAAAAATGGCTTGGCACGGAACGTGTTAATGCGAAACATCTTACACAGACGTCGTTGATCGTTCTAAATGAAGATCTATCATTTCTCTGTTTGCAGCGTGTGTCCGCAAGGTTCAGTGTGGGAGGGGGTAAGTGAAACTTGGCGACGAGCAGGAAGGGTGTTCTCGGACACCAA
>NIPQ01090937.1:0-13988 GCA_002806875.1 Lepidotrigona ventralis hoosana | reverse complement strand
GGAAATCTTGATAAGACAGCTGAGTCTTTTAAGGGAAGACCCTAGGTAGTGTCCTAAAGAACAATGTCTTTTTTTTTTCGTCCAAACAGGGGTTCGGACCCCTAGATTAAGAGTCTGACCTCTTTACCGACTGAGCTATCCCCACCTCCATGGATATTGTTTACCCAACCTGGACGTGTAACTTCGTTCGAAGCACGTGCTGTAAAGTCATTAATAACGAGTGTACATATTTGTGAAGTTTGTAATTATTACCACAATAACAAGTTACAGATTCCTATACAGTGATGGAAACTATGAAAAATTGTTCTTACTTGTAAACTTCAGTCCCTGAATCTCTTTTAAATGCGCGTGTTATAAGTTGTGCTAACGTATATCACGTGCTTTAATTCCTTGCACACGAGCAGTGCCTCTCGCATTTATATTAACAGCTACGTTCAAAGGTTCGTTGAATCTTACAGTGATGTGAAATACAATATTAACATTCTCTATCAACATAGTTTGATCTTCTCGCGATAAATCGAAATCTATCTGGCAGACCACGTCACAAGGATGAATGTTGCTCAAAATCGAAGGATCTTTTTCTCTGACGCTGTCATATGTCTGGAAATGGAAACATAATAAAAAAAATCATTTCTCCGAAAGTGTGTTGTTTTGTAAAGTATATATCGTTCATTGTATTGTAAACGTAGAATATTATTGTTCATAATTTAGAATATTTAAGTTTATAAATTTTTAGAAAATTATTGTTCGACTAATTTCCAAATTTATCAATACAGAGATTAAATTAATGTGGCAGAATGTTAACATATTGACATAAGCAATGATGTGAACTATGAACATTGACGTGCATACAGAGAGATACATACTAGAAATGCCGAAGAATGCTTCTTTTCTTGCAGTGATTTACAGAATGAAGCCAGAGGGGAATAATAATTTCAAGGGAAAATAATTTTGAAATTGTTGAATATGTTCCAAGCAATTAACACGTTTCAACGTGATGTTTTAATAAGAAATTATGGAGAGATTTCACTGAATATACCAAACAAAGTGTCCGACGAATCTACTTTGACTATTTTGACTAGCTTTCAAGAGAATATTGGTTTAGACGTTTGGATTTAAGAACGTCATTTCCTGCAAATTTAACTGCTGGAAAGCTTCACAAGACTGATTCCCTGTTTCAATAATATAATATAACAAAGGATTAAACGAGAAGACTATGCCAATCGAAATCGAGACAAAATACATAATTATCCAGAATGAAAATAGAGGAAAATTCAGCAACTTACCTTAAAGTAGTTCCAATTGCATTAATTGGAAAGCACAACTAAACATACAATGCCAGAAAGTGGTTCACAATGTTCTTTAGCTATAGGAACTGGGTTATTTATATGCTTCCTATAATACTGCCCCACCATCTCTATCAAAGATTACGTCGTCTATATTGTGCTTGCTACCACTATGCAAATAACAACAGTTTGATTTTTTATGTATCATTAAGTATGTAAATGGATGTATTTACGTCTGCAGGTACGTAGAAACATAAAATTGACTTATTAAGATGGCACTACGTTTGACTTCTTACTTCTTTCTAATACATGTACTACCGAATCTAATGATATGTATTTCTTTTTGCAGACGCTTTTCACTTCTCTCTTTATTGATGTTAGAATGACCGACGATATATCAAAGTAAAGAAAATAGAAAGCTCTATAAGCTGCAGTGGAATGCAGTAGCTTTTATTTATGCATTTTATCACTTGAACCTCTGGAGATACATTCTGTTACAGCTTATAAAATTTCTAAAAGAAAATATAATCCAGTTCTTCCGACCATCCTGGCAGACCAAAATGTTAAAATTCAACTTGTTAAGTCGTTTTTGTACGACTTGGAGTGTACTAGGTGTTCGGTTTTGAATGTGTCGCAGTGGACTATGGAGTGGCTTGTCCAACTTGAAAATTTTGATTTGAATCAAAAGCGTTCCTCCGACGCTGAGAATTTGACTAAGAATTTTGCTAAGATATACTAATGCATGACTGGTCACGAGCCTGCCTTCATTGAAACGTGATCGGCCGTTTTGTCGGCCGTAAGTGAGTAAAATAAAAGATAGCAAACGATATCGATGAGAAGGTTGAAATAGACCGTTTCGACTTGATAAGGCGAATAAACAAGTCAACAGGAACGACACTTCTGACCCCAGGTTGCGTAGACATTATGCAAAAATACGTTCAGCAAAAAACACAATTAACATAAACGTGACCAAGATCCATAGGCGTAGAATGTGCTTAATTTTGCAATAACACAACTTGTTCATAACTATTCTCTCTGTCTCGTTAGAATTTTTTTTATTCGACTTAAAAAAAAAGTTAAGTTAAAATAACTCACTTTGTCCAGAGTCGCTTATAACAGTAAGATGGTGTAATAGTAAATTTTTTTAAGAAGGTCGAGGCGATTCTATAGACACGTATATGCGTTGGGATAAGTTTTTAAAAATTCTTCCTTCAAATTGATCGATCACCTTTCACCAATATACCAATCACTATGGCCCTAGAAATTCTTGGCAATTGCACCATTTGCTCTTTGGTACAGTTTTCATCATAATTGTTGACGACTATCTTTATCTATAAATGAGTTTCCTTCTAGAAAAATTAATGAGCTTCGCAAAGTTCTACTGAGCAGTAAAAATAAGTTTAAGAAAGTGCAGTTTCATAATACTTTTTATTTATGTCAATAAATGTTTTACATATTGTGTAACAATGTTTTTGTGCATAAACCAATAAATATTGGTAACAGTAAATATATTCATTGGCAGTAAATGTAATCAATTCCAATAAACATTTGCAACATATTAATGTAAATTAATGTAAATTTTCTTCTAATCAATACATTTATCATTTTATATAAGAATTTGCAAGGAACAATTTACATTAATACTTTCTGCATGTTATAAATACTTTTAAAAATACTGTTTGAACTCTTCAATACGCATTGAATGTATTCACTAAACTGTTTTCATATTCGCTCTTGAAAGTATTTTTTTGTATACTGTGATGTTCGAATGTTTCTGTCCTTCAACGTATAATATTAAACATTCTTGCGCTTTTAGATTGATCGGTGTCATCATTTCCTGTCCCATTCTTTTATTTCTTATTGTTATTTTTAATTTTTAATATTGATGTTATTACATTAATCCCAATAATTCTTTTCATTTAATATATCTATATAATTTTGTTTCATATAATTGCTACAATTTTATAATTCATGTTCAAGCAGTATGCAACTTCTCTTTTAANTTTTTAAATATTTTTTTTTTTTTTTTCTCATAAAAGTTTCAAAAAGTACATTGAGATATGTTGACGGTGTACTTCAACCAAATTTGTTACATAATACTAACTTAATATAATTTCACATTTGAACACAATTTCTAATGTGATTTCATTTCATTTCTCCATATAATTCACATAGAAACATTTAGAAAGACGTCGTAAATTGGAGGAATTACAACTGGACGAATTACAGCTGGACGAGTTATGAGTTACAACTGGACGACTTACAAATCTAGACCAAAAATATGGTTTAGTAGAAGGTAATGTCTTTGTGGACAATTAGCCATTATTAATTGACGTCAATTTTTGTCTTTGTGGACAATTAGCCATTATTAATTGACCCCAGTAAACAAGTCATCCAGTTACATCGAACATTAATTGTAATCATGATTACAGGAACAATTTAAATCTATCCACGGATATATTGTGCATTACAAACGTATTACAAGAAAGAACACAAAGCATTTGCACATTGGTAATTGAAAATTACTCTCAGCACATCAGTTATCACTTTAATTAATTGTCAATGTTGAAAATGAATTACTAAAGAAATAGATAGAAAACATAATATTTTACAGTAAATCAACTAAATCAACAGTCTTCAAATGGAGTAAGACAAGGACTGATTCATATGTACTCCAATGGGTTTTTAGCATAGCTGATTCAAATTCCATAATAAGACTAAGTTGTTAAGAAGTGAATGGAACTATTAAGAAAATAAATCAAGAACTTGCAAAAGTGCTATTACCCTTGTAATTAAAATTGTGTGATTTATACATAATTATATTATAATTCTTAGTTTTTAGCTCTTTAAATTAAATTCAAATTCAAACTTTTCAAATTAATCCAACAAAAAAAATCCTTTATATAATATTTTTTGTATTTATTAAACGAAAGATGATTGCGCACTATCCTTGACTTTTTAATTCTTTTTAATTTCAGTCAATATATATATAAAGAGAATAATCAACGCACTTAGCCTAACAATAAATAATATAAACATCGTGTGCGTACACTGATATGTTATTGTTAACAGTATTGTTATAGAGGAAGATATTGCACATCAATGCCATCACTATGCTAAATATTAATAGTAATTCTATCTTAAAAATAAATAAACCAAAAACACTGTTTTATTAGTACTTAGCCATGATGTTTCGATTGTCCAAATACTGATAAAATGAGACTGTCGATGAATAAAATTTGACTGTCGATGGTCATCAGTGACTAATTCAGTGGTTTGTATTAGTAAGGTCTAAACAATAACCATTATAGTTCAACCATTTAACTTATTCGATTTTATCTTCACACGTCTGGAAATAGAGAAGTTAGATTTAGGTTTAGGACAACAGTATTTGCACATTTGATGAAACATCGCCAATATTTTAAGCTGTTTGAACTCTTTCCAATATAAAGTGTAATAAAAAGAGACAGATATAATCGATGCATATTAAAAAGTAAGAAAGTCTAGGTGTTAACAACTTTGAGTCGAATGTGAATGAAACATATGATATACAACTGAAAAGGTACTCACAATTTAAGGAGTTTAATAAATTGTTATATTTGCTGCAATATAAAGAAAATATAAGAGCAATTATAATATGGTTCAGAAACTCATTCATTTTGTATATATAATTTTTGAATTGACTGAACGAAACATTACTGATAGTGATAGAATTACACACCATTTTATTAGAACACGTATTATGTTAGTCTAAATACTGGAATGCAGACGAAATCTGTATTAATCAGTGTTACATGTATACATACAATTAAATTAAGAAACGTTTCAAAATAACTAATTTTCTAACGGGACAACTAATTTATTGTACGTTCCAAAATATCTGTTTCATAAGGAAGACTTTTTTCTAAAAGAGAATTTCTAACGATAATGTATATTTTTATAAAAATAGCACAGGTACAATTATTTCCTTGAACAAAAGTTAATGGAACATTTTCAGAGAAAGAAAAGGTAAATGACTGTTTATTCCGTATACCTGGTCGTAGCAGTAAACGTTAAGCCGTGATTTCAATACCAATAGAGAGCAAATTCAATCTATTTTGATTGACGAGAGTGACTGGATTCTGAGTGCCTGGTTTCTTAACCGATTCTTCTTTCTAATTTTGCCCGACAAATAAGTCTGTTTGAAGAAGTTAACGAACAAGATAAGATAACTGATGTACATCAGTGCAGAAGCTTTCAAGTTGAACGTCGTAACGCTGCACTGAACTTGAGCAATTTGCACGTAATAATATATCGAGATGGTTATAACGATTCCCAAAATCATTTGTGCTATCTGCAGCGCAGTCAATGTCATAGCAACCCATTTTGGCAGCTTGAATCGCATTGCCTTCAAAGCGTAATAACAATACATGCAAGAATGTATGAAAGAGTTTACAGCGCCAAACCATATGCTGGAACCAGACGTTTCCGCGTAAGAGAACCATCCGTAGAGAAGTACTGTCACGTGATGATACCAATGTAGAAAAATCAATGGTTGTTTCCGCAACACAATGAAGACAGTGTCGCCAAATTCCAACAATTTCATCAGAGTAAATATCCATGACCAAAACGCGCTCACAGGATTGTGTGTAAGGTACCTGCAAGAAATTATTCACACATATTATTATTATTATTATTCACAGTAATAAATCATTTACATGAATTGGTATGTTCACAATATTTCAAGTTGGCACTTGAGATATATTTCTTTGCTTGCAAATTGTACTAGATAGATAGAAATATTTACGAGAAATTATTCTGCTTAATGTTAAATTACGACCTTAATTAATATTAATGATATGATTTATTGGTAGTGTGAAAATTATTATTATTTGTAATTATTATTATTATTATTATTATTTGTAATTATTATTATTATTATTATTATTATTATTATTATTATTATTATTATTATTATTATTATTATTATCATTATTATTATTATTATGTAATCTTATTAAATGTGATTGTTGATATATTTTACAACATTATATTATATGCATATTTCTTTTCTTTTTCTGCACACGCGAGCAAATAATAATAATAATAATAATAATACCAATCATATTACTTTGAATTGAAAAATTGTTGAACTTCATTAAACGACAAACGTAGAACTGAACAGATAAAGAAATGAATCTGAAGTTCATTTGTTACTTGCATCTTTTTTATTTGAAAATAGATTCAATGTTCAAAGCTGATGTGATACTGCTTTAAAAAAAAAAAAAAGAATGACGGCATAGCTGTGAAATTACCTTGGTATACAAACACTATAGTAGTATCCGTGGTGGCTTAATACATGGTACAGTTCTGGCATTACTCTAAAATTGCAAAAAATAGATAACAGTGCGAGTAGAATGTTCCATAAACTAAGCATGCCTCTTATTTCGAACTTTGGCCGTTTCGACATGTAATAACGCCCTCCAAAAATTAGCAGGATATAGATGACACAGTAGCAGAAACAATTTGGCAAATGATCCTTCATCCATGCTTGACTATCTGAGTAAACAAAGTTCTTTTCAAAATCAAACACATAAGTGTATGTGGGCAATGCAACCTCCATACGATCCATGTCATGTATGTCCATTTTGAAATATCTTTCCTTTCCTTGCTGGTCGAAGAGTATTTGGGAATAATTTACTGCTGTCAGTCTATTGGGAGAAAAGAGAAAATAATTATTATTAATAATATTGTTACTTGGTATTTGATAGTATCATGCAAAGTTGAAAATTTGTGTTCCCTTCCAAGAAATGAAGGGTGATAGAGAGGAGGGCATTCATATTCTATGATTAAAATATTGAATAAAAATCACCAATTGAGCTGAGAAATTTAAGTATCTGTTACAAACGTGATTAACCCTTAAAGCATTTCCAAAATTATCCCTAAAAGACAATATTATACAACAAATTAAGTATAATTTCATCTTCAAATTCAACACTTTTGTCTAATGCATAGGTAAAATTGTAATTTGTTTGAAACTGTAATAATTAAAGGGCCTTTTCTGTTTTAGTATTGATTGTGACTTAATTTAACTCTCCTCTTATTTAATTTGACCAAAAACATTATTTACCATTTATATTATTATTAATAGTACACACACACACACACACACACACACACACACACACACACTAAAAAAAAGACATACGTTATTTTTAATTTATTTCTTGCATTACTTGTTAAGAATAATTGTGATCCATTTCATGGTGAAACACAAAATAAGCTAAATTATGGATTTCATAGTTTTCTTTGCTTGAACGCTTTCAGATTTATTATTCTAATTGCCTAGTTATTCTAGCTTGTTATTCTATTCTCAAAGAGACAATGTTATATTTTTGTACACTGCTTTTTCAATCTTATTTCAATGATATAATAAAGTATTGAGGAAACTAACGTATCCACTGAAATAAGCAAAATTCGAGGAGGTTGAAATGTAGTACAATTACCCAAAATTATGATCAAATACAGGAGAATTCAAGTATCTTAAGCTATTGCAATCCGACTATCAATTCAACTATCTGAGAGTCAAATTGAAGACAACTAAAAAGTCCACGATTTTCATTTATCTGTCATTATTTCCACACTGAATGCACATTAGTATTTAAAAAAAGCGAACAAAAATATAAAAACGTGAGTTCCCTATAGTAAGACCCTCGTCGACGAAATTCTTCTACTACTGAAGTGATATTTAACGTTGAAGCATTTATATGCTTTATAACACCGTCCAACCATCATTACCAAAGGTAATCTAATCATCTATGGCAATAATAACGACCTTCCTTGCATATAATAATAAGATCAGTTCCTAACTTTAAAGAGTAATCTTGGGAAGTAATTTCATTTCAGTTTTGCTCGTTTTCTATGTAGATTTTTTACAATATAGTACATTATAGTACATTATAGTACATTATAGTACAATATAGTACATCATAGTACAATATAGTACAATATAGTGCAATATGGTACAATATGGTGCAT
Organism: Lepidotrigona ventralis hoosana; assembly: GCA_002806875.1. Taxonomy (NCBI): domain Eukaryota; kingdom Metazoa; phylum Arthropoda; class Insecta; order Hymenoptera; family Apidae; genus Lepidotrigona; species Lepidotrigona ventralis. The sequence continues at coordinate 5,685 of NIPQ01090937.1, read as the reverse complement.
TATAGTACAATATAGTACAATATGGTACATTACAGTACATTATAGTACAATATAGTATATTATAGTACATTATAGTACATTATAGTACAATACAGTACAATATAGTACAATATAGTACAATATAATATATAGTATAATATAATATAGTGTAATATGATATATAATATAATATTATAAAAAATATAATATATTTACAAAATAATATTTATAATATTTATAAAGTAATATTTCTAAAATTGTACAGTGAAGCAAAATTGAACAGCATAAAATCGAATATCTGGTTATAGATTTGAATGAAAATGAATGATTCCATGTTAGGAGTGCATTGAGAGAGAACATTAAAAACGGTATCTCGAACACTGTCTTTTTGACAGTGAAAATAGTAATAACAAGGACAAGGAATATATATATATATATATATATATATATATATATATATATCACGGTGAATTCAGATTGAATAAAGTTCTCCTGAAGATTGCACTGATTAAACGTTTAGGTAAATTAGATGCAATATTGAGTATTATATCTATTTTTATCCAGATATCATTATATAAAACTTCTAATTTCATAGTTTTCATTTCGATGTATTATTGTAGTTTTTTACAAATTTTTCTTCCACGCAATATTCAGCAAAAAGACTTTTAATAATTTGTAACTTTAATTTAATAATATTCTTTTCAGAGTTCTGCCATTTTGTGCCTAAGGATATTCGAAATGCTTCGCTAGATTCCACCAGTGGTAAGATTCTTGACACTTTTAAATTCTTGCAGATAAAGTATTTCTATTAGTTTCCTTGATATTATACGTATTTGACCTATCACACATAAGAGTACGTATTTTAGCAAAGCGTGCTCAGGTTGTCAAATTATTTGGCCTACGTAATCAATTTCACTGATCTAAATGAATGATTATGTATCCCTACAAATATTTAGAAAACTCAAGCGTTAGCCAGAACAAGCAATTATGGTGTAACAATAAATTATCGCTATCTTATTGACTCTTGAACATGTATCGAAAACGTCGTTAAAATATCATTAAGGCGAATAGAACAGGCGATTAAGATAGCAAACAATGCATTAATCTGTAGAAGATCAGAGATTTAATTATTAATAATTAAAACTAATTTATTCTTATTAAAATTTATTCTCACACGCAACATATTGGTACACTTTGGTTTTAATCTTGTTTCCCTATTCAGAAGAATTTGGATTTTGCTATCTTCATACATTCAAGTTTCAAAATTTGTTTATGCATTGTTATTTCTATTTGTCCGCGTCCATTGACAAAATATTGTTATTGTTACTCAATATTGCTGTTCTGAGTAGGAAATTATAAGTAAATTATAAGGAAATTATAAGTAGGAAATTATATATTGAGTAGGAAATTATAAGAACACCATAAGAAATTACAAAGCCATTTGATTTAATACACAGACTGTATATAACGTTGACTTGAAAAGAAAATGAATAATCAGTGTTCATGAAAAGTTGATGTTGAAAACTGTCTGTAAGAAAACAGTATACTTTTGTTGTCAAAGTTGATGTTGAAAACTGTCTGTAAGAAAACAGTATACTTTTGTTGTCAAAGTTGATGTTGAAAACTGTCTGTAACAAAACATTATACTTTTGTTGTCAAAGTTGAAAAAATAATGAATAAATGGAAGTACAGTGTATAAAACTTACGATTTTCATCTCCAGGAGAGGGCTTATCCTTTTGCACACTGATTTTAATATTCCGGAAAGAAATGTTGAATAAGAAAAAAATGCAAAAAATAAAAGACTATCAACGCGCGCTATTAAGTAACAATTGACGGGCTCACTGACTCTAATTTCGCGAATTATAATTTGAATCGATCAAGAGCCATTTTGCTCAGAAAAATATTGAGACATTGCGCAAATTTTCTGAATGCAAAGCTGATTAATAAAAGGATAAGTTCATTTAGAAAATACTGCTATTTTTCTAGAATATGATAGCAAAGAAATTTCAATATATATATCAAAGATATTAGTTGTAAATTATAAATAATTTCTTCAATACTGAATACTGTAAATGAAAGATAATCATTGTTTTCTGAAATTGTATTCTGAATGCTTTTTATCCAAAATAGGAAATACACACAGTAATATACTACATCACGTGTTATAAATATGCAAAAATATTTGCACAAAATAAAATTTCATAACCAAATATATTAAATATATTTAATACATTTAATATATTTCTATTTAATAAATAAATATATTTAAGAAACAATAATTACTACGAAAAATGCGTGTTGCTTTAAATCGTTTCAATTGCGCGCCCGTGTTTAAAAGAAGTAAAGTATAAGAACTTTGAATTTGATAATCTGGTACAAGAATGTGCATCCATTTTAGAGAGATGATGTATACCATGTATACCATAAGCTGATTTACAAGTGAATTTCCAAATAAAATATTAACAATTGATTTAATCTTTTCTATTTCTATCTTTGTATTCCATCATTATCTTTGTATTATGAATGGTAACTCAGATATATATTGTATAGCAAATGTTACTCTGAATAATTAAAATATTGACAAATTTTGCGTGTAAGTTACATCATCCATTAATGATGACATCTATGGTCTTTCTCCGATTACGGAATAACCTGTACAAAGCGAAATAAAAAATCAGAACAAATATATCAAATGAAGGCAAATGTATAAAAATGAAACAATAATCAATTGCAAATGTTTAAAAAAAAACGACGCCATTTTTAAAGAAACGCCCTTTACAGATTAGAAAAAGTTGCGATTGTCACGATTGAAGTTCTACAGTCGAATGATTCTACGTCGATACGTCACGATACGTCGCGTCAAGCAATTGAGAGCAAAATAAATGACCTACCATAGTATTTCCTGCTTAAATGTTATTATCTGTTATTTCTTTAACTGCTGAAAATTATATATAATAATTGTTTGGTTAAATTTTATCTTGAGTTAAAGCTGGAAATGTACATCTCATTTTAAAAATTCATTTAAAAATTCACAGAAACACAAATCTAACAACTATTGATTTATATTTTTACCTCAGCAAGTCCGGATGACACTTTTTTCTGGATAACGCTCCCTGCTTTACAGACGAAGTGTACCTCTTTCCGCCATGTTTCCCGCTTAAAACTCGATCACAAAAATATCGATTATGTAATTCGAGAATCGTAGGAGGTTTATTGTGTGTTTTTACCGTGTAGTGGCGCTGTAATCTTTAAATACTTAAATTCAATAAAACGCGCGTGTTTCGAACGAAACTATAAATAAAGAGTAAAACTGTGTACAGAAATATTTATTTGACACGTCTAATCTTCTAAATAAAATAAAAATGCAGTTTCAAATCAATTTTCTCTAATGGTTTTAAACAGATGTAAAGAATCAAATATATAATAAATTTTACGTCCCAATTTCCATCAACCTCTGTTTAGAATATAATTTTTTTTATTCTTATTTTATATTTCATATTCTTATTATATTTATATTCTTTTACTGATGAAGTATCACTATATTCAATCCAATAAATTATTCTTAGAGTAAATGCGGCAACATTATATTTTTTGATTTTCATTGCACTGCTCATATACATTGATATGATAAAATGTGGCACGAAAATGGTAACAGGATCCATGAACATGAAACGAAAAAATCCATTCATGTTAAGTCTATTTGTTCGTGATATTTGAACTATTTTTTTTTTTTACTGCTCATATACATTGATATGATAAAATGTGGCACGAAAATGGTAACAGGATCCATGAACATGAAACGAAAAAATCCATTCATGTTAAGTCTATTTGTTCGTGATATTTGAACTATTTTTTTTTTTTAAACTTTGGAAATTTGATTTGCTTTCAAATGAAATTTCATGTACCTTAAGAGTAAGATTTATCAACTTTTCAGCACATGTTTTAGCTTTTTTAAACCATACTGGCTTAAACCTTACTGGGAAGTAAGATAGATATGATTAAAGAAACTAGAAGATTATTGGATTATTAGATTTCAGATTTTCTGAGGAGTGGAAAAAGTAACTTTATACCACTTATTTTTAAAAACTTTATATTTGTTATTTGTGAAGACTTTACAACATACATTGGATTAGTACTAGAAGATTATTGGATTATTAGATTTCAGATTTTCTGAGGAGTGGAAAAAGTAACTTTATACCACTTATTTTTAAAAACTTTATATTTGTTATTTGTGAAGACTTTACAACATACATTGGATTAGAGTGAAAATTGAGTTTCAGCGAGTCTAAACTATGTTTTCCTTTCTTTTTTAAGTTTTTGTAGCAAGAACCAAAATTTTTTTATAACTAATGAAATCGTATCAATGCTGCCATTTCCTGAAGGGGATTCTGCAAATATTTTTTTGAGCTTATTGTATTCAGAATCCCACCAGAGAATTGAGTTTTTTTATTTTTTCCAAAAAAATTCGTATTTGTGACTGAGAAGCAGAGCTAAATTATTAGTGAAATCTACTTAATGATTGTCTAAAATATGGGACAATTTTGGCCATTTAGTACAATTTAATTTTGATTTTGATTTAAACTTGAAAGACTTTTTTTCGTAATAGTTCTCATCTGTATTAATATTAAAACAAACAGAGAAGTGATTGGAACCTCAGGTCTCATCATACACAGTAGTATCAATTTTGTCATAAATATTCAAAATAAAGAATAAGAGATCTATATTCGATTTAAAATTTTTGCTTATGTTAATATATCTATAAGAGTTATCATTATGTATTAGATCAGCAGTTACCAAAGCATTATGAAATCTTCTATGATTGCTATTTGTATATTTGCAATTCCAATTAGAACGATCAGCATTAAAGTCATCTGCTATAATGCAGTTGCGTTTAATATCAATATTCTGACAATTAGATCTTGTGTGAGAGTAAGGCCTGAGCTTATAGCAGACAAATATTCCCAGTTCTGGCTTTACATTCTTTAAACAAAGACCACACAGTTCAACTGAAATGTCAGGACACTTGATGTTGATTTGCCTTTTCATGTTGATTTTCACGTTTTATGGATAAGAATTATAATTTCACCATCTTTGAATGACTTTCATCCTTCCTAAATTCTAGGAATCCTGGAAAGCTAAAGTTGTCCTTGTGAGTCAATCACTTAGGGGCAAAGACTTCTTGAGTTCCAGAAGAAAAACGAAACTGTAACGATGTAGTAGTTGTTCCCATGAATAATTGGAATCTTCTTTTAGAAAAGAGAAATCCTCCCTCATCTTGTGAATAGGAACTGTTGAGTCATCTAACAATTCTTGTGGCTTTTTATCTTGCATTCTATAAAGAAGATGGAAACATCTTTATTAAAGATGATATGGTTTAACACTGATAAGATTTCCAAGATTATCTTATGTCCGAACTTAGGTCTTAGGTGATTTTAAGTGAGATCCCAGATGTAGCTCTTGGCAGGCAGCAAGGAGATTTCTTTTAACTGATTTTAAGTGAGATCCCGGTTGTAGCTCTTGGCAGGCAGCAAGGAGATTTCTTTTAGCGAAATCTCTATCATGTTAGCCATTTTGCGTTTCTTGATTTCGTAGTAACAAATGCTTTACGTCTGTTTAATCTCTGTTTCCTAATTTCAACAACGTAATCCTTGAATTAAAATACCTTCGATGAAGTTTAATATGATTGCTTGTTCATGTATATAGAA
>NIPQ01090935.1:0-15209 GCA_002806875.1 Lepidotrigona ventralis hoosana | reverse complement strand
TAAAATAAAAAAAAAAAAAAAGCGAACTCCTCGCATGCGAACCGGCACTGTATATTTCTTTAAATTTTGCGTGCGTGTGCGGCGAGCTAGCTAGTGCGTAAAGATTTCGTGTCTCTCTACGTCTTACCAGAGAACGTTCGTTCGTTAACGAGCAACGAAATCGGCCGCTGCCATCTTGCTATCTCGTAACACACTCGTGCAGCGCTTTATATTATATTGGATACACATTAGAATCACATCTCACGTGACAATGTAGCATTTGTGTTCTGATTCACGATACAGATATATATATGATTCACGATACAGATATATATATATATATATATATATGTGCAACACGTATGTGTACGTGGTTTTTCTTACAGTTAAATCGTTATTATCTTTTTTGTTCTTTCTTTTTTTCGTTTTTAATCTACTCGGGATGAGTGTGTAAGACACGGTCTGGGAGAAAAGTGATATAGGTGTTTTATTCTCTTTTTTTTTTTTTTGTTTCTTTTCTTTCTCCAACTTGTTGTAATTTCGGGATTATCCGGATCGGTGGTCACCGTCACGGCCATCGGGTTCGGCGAATGTGACGCAAATCGAAAGAAGTTTCAACGTTTCAAGACCGTCGGGGAACAACAGAGAAAGAAGGATGGGGCTGTTCGTGTCCGGGAGGGGTGAAACGTGAGCGGAGTTTGCATTTCCCTCGTTCCTTCAAGCCTCGTCGATGCGACGTCGACAACGTCTCGGTGTAATCAAGAAATCGTTATGGCGATAACCGATACAACGGAGCAGCGAGACGAACGAAGGAACGTAGAGAAGAACGTCGTGAGGAAGGTTGGACAAAACGGGTGTGCTAAATATCAAGAACAACGACTACGACACAACAGCGACAATTGTATGGCACGACTCAAAGCACCACCACCATCTTCTTCTTCGTCATCGGTGTCGCCCGCTTTCGACGAGGCGACTCGTGCAGGACAGAATCAAAAAAAGATTTGATAAAACAGGGACGTCTGAGAAACAAGATAACCGAATGGGTCGAAACAAAGAGATCGCAAAGAATTTAAACTCCGGAAGAGTGATTTCCGTTTGACAAACTTCGTTCCAAAAAGCTACATCTTTTACGTGTACGTCAAAATCCACGTGATCGTTCTACAATCAATCCTTTACGATCGTACCGAGTTCGGATCTCTTGTGATTGAAATTAATTTTCATTGGTCGTTAATAACGTTAATAATGTATAATCGGAGGAAATGTTCAGAGAAATTCGTCAACGCTCATTTGAATTTCACTGTAGCAGTGACTGACATTGATAATGTCGCATCGCGCGACATTATCATTGCAAGTATTAAAAAATTCTGGATTTTTAACATGGTTTACCTCGTGACTAAATATTTAAAAAAAAAAAAATATCTATCTAAAGATTTTTCTAGGGATATTAGGGATCCAGTATATTGCGACATACAATTAGAATGATAAAAGTGCCTCGACATACGACCGTAAAGGGTTCCAACGAATGACGATAGAAGAGAGAAGGGGGATGGGGCGATTTAAACGAGTCGAAGAAGAAGAGAAAGAAGAAGTAAGTAGAAGTAGAAATAGATTGGGAATAGAACAACGGACACACAGGTGGTATACAGTGTGTGTATGTGTGTGTGTGTATGTGTGTGTCTGTGTGTGAAAGAGATAGAGAGAGAGAGAGAGAGAGAAAGAGATGCGGACGGACAGAAAGACAGAATAGAAGACAGAGAAGGAAAGAGTTAGAAAGAGATCGTTGATCGTCTACCGAGGCCGTCGGACGATCCCTCAGCAACGTCGCTAAGGGTACGTCGATGCTTGTTCCCGCCTTTGGTCGCCTGCAGGTGACACGATATAAGCAAGATGGCGGCGGCACGTGCCGCACCTGCTCTCGATGCTGGTACCAGTGGACCGCGGCTACCACCACTGCTAGGCCTCCTGGAGAACGCGTAGGTCAAAGGTCCCGCTGTGCTGCTCCTCTGACTGGAACGCGAGGACGGCCGGCCACCGTGAAGCGTCAGCGGGATACCTGTTGGATCGTTCACCATTAGAAAACAACGTTTCCCTGGCAATTTCGATCCCCGTGCCGCTTGAATTTTCCATTATTAGCCCCTTAATTTTTACAAAACTAACGGGAACATTTGGATAAATGATTCGACTGACGTCAGTGGAGGAACATTTTATGGAAATATCAATCTATCAGTTTGACAAAGGTGTACGTTGTTGATTAAACATCACGTGTTATGTAATCATACATAATCTGTTGTATGAAAATTATATTTTATATGACCATATAAAATCTAATCTATGATAAGTGGGGACATCAATTAAAATTTCGTTCAAACGAACAGAGTTCGCGTAAACAGAATTCTACAGTGCATGCTCTCATGGCATCAGAAAGCAAGTAATAACAATCGTTATCAAGTCGTATTATATTCTAATCTATGACAGTAATCGAAATTAAGAATGTCGACCTACACTCTTACGAGATTGAAACAAATAAGTTGACACTTTTTATGTTCACGCTATCTAAATTTTTTGAAGGTTTTCGAAACTGACGGATGTTCTGCGATGTGGAGAATATCGGATGACAGGATTCATTCAAAGGATTCAGAACTGGCCTAAGCGATCGTTAAAGTTGTAGGATTCCCCTCAAGACCCTGGCAAGTGAAACAAAAATAAATGTGGAGTTCTTTATCGATACTTAGGCGTTATTGATTTCGCATGAGAGAGTAGCATATTTTACGAGTACAGTTTCCGTGCGCCACGATTCCAAACATTTGGTTCGATGATTGCCAAGGATCGAGGCCCGAACGTACACACAGAGTCGCGAAATTATTCGAACAATTATCTTACTAATTATTTTGTTACTACATGATGCACGTTATCCGTGTTATTTGAAATATTTTGAAATTTCACCAACACTGTGCCTCGATTATATCGATAATAATTCTAAACAAATTACCAGAAATGTATTTAAACAGTATTTTATTATATTATATCATGTTATATATTGTTCAATATTTAATAATTATTACACATTTTCAAATAATTACGACCACACGGTCGCTTATATGTTCTATATAATATATCTATGTAAGATCTTTTATGATCCATCTTTTATATATTCAAATAGTTTCGTGAATCGCACAGTGTGTGTATCTCGATCGTTGATCGTTTAGATGAGTATACTCACCCGTGTCGCTGGAGAACAGCATGGGCGGTGCGTGATTTGCGTTGGCATAGTGCCGTGGCCTTGAGTATCTCGCACGACTGAATAACTTGAGCACGAAGCATATCATTGCTGTGAATACCGCTATTCCCGATGCTATGCAGAGCAGAGTCGGAATATCCGTCGTTATCAGCACCAGGTCTGCCAACAGATTACGATGCAACGCTTCAATTCCGAATTGTTAGATTTCTCGGTGGTGTGGATCTTGATTTTACGTAGTGTGCAACTACAACCCTTGGCCGTTGCAGAATTTCAGAACCAAGCGCGTTCAGAGATTTCGCTCTTCGAATGCTACAATGCTACAATTTGCTATAATTGTCAATCCTGTCGATGCTATAATCGTTTTTGAATTTCATTTTGATTGTATAAATTATTACTGTTGTCCGTTCGATTTTCTCTCGATATTATATCCACACATATCATCTTAACAACTTGTTGAACGTTCTCTCGGCCATTTCTAACCCACTTATATTTTCCTAAAATTAGAAAATATCTCGAGTTTAAACGAAATATGAAAGAATCTTTTTATTAATAGACACATACACGCGATTCTTATCGTTATCGTTAATTTTATGTTAGAAATTTTGCTCAAAGTATCAGAAATCCTTTTCGTTCGTTGATCTGACAGTGAGATATATAAGTAGAAGTGAGATATAAAAATTCGATTATCGCAGCAGCGTTAAGGGTTGAAAATGTTACGATCTTGGATCCGAGGGTTACATTATACTAAGGAAAATAGATTCGATCCCACATATTTTACGCATGCAGATTGAACATGGTAGTGTTTCAATCAAAACAATTGACAGCAAGTTGACAGAGTATACCTTCGGCGCAGAACACCTTCTTGTTAGGCCTGGATAAGGTGACCTTATGGTAGCCTTCCTCACAGTCGCACACGGCATTGTGTTGCACCTGAGTGCAGGTCGAGTGCTGATCCGTAAAAGTACATGTCGCGCGATAGAAACATTGCTCCCCGAGTCTTTTAGCTGGAAAATCGGTTAGCTCGGTTCAATTCTATCTGCCGTTTCCAACGATCACTCCTACGATTCGCAAACGCCGATTCTGATTTCTCAATCGGCGACGAATTGTTTATTTCGTCCTTGAGCAAACGTAGATAATGAGAATGCATAAGTAAATAGCAGTGTTCAAAGGAGACTCGAGGAAAGAAGAAGAAGAAGAAGAAGAAGAAGAAGAAGAAGAAGAAGAAAAAGAAAATAAGTGCAAAATGAACGATTCGAGGGTGCAGCGCGAAACAATATGAATGAAATATGCATCTATGTTTAAAAATAGAAAATAAGAGAAATCGATGTCCGATTGATTTCCATTAAAACGCGAAGGGACACGTACAGCCAGCTGAGTTCCCGAGTAAATCTCGCGAGATCAACAATCGACGAGAGAACTCGGAGAACGCGTAGAACATTGTCTTTCACGTTGGATGGAACAATCGACGTTTATTTTCACCGCTTCAGCTGTCCGCGTTCTCGCTATCGGAACGACCTACTTGAACAACGTGGGAATAACACGCGGGGAACCGTGTCTGTGGAACGTGTGTTTTACGTACGTTTGGCACATCCTTTGGTAGGCCCAAGACGAACCGGATAGAATTTCTCGCACTCGCAGAAACCGGTGACCGTGTCGCAGAACACGTGCTGCAGTTCCGGATTGCACGAGACGTCGCACGGCGAGCCCAGGTACTGCCCCTTCGCTGAAAACACACGAGATCGATAGCACGGCTAGATTATCTACGACGTTTCTCGATAGCAGATGAAATATAGCTTGCACCCCTAAATAGCGTGCGCCGGTGTGCCACAGAAGACTATCACATCGGGGTCACGTTTCACGGTTGCTTCTATCCGAGCATCGGAAACCCATTAATTACAGTCCCGCTCGCTTTAAAACTTTATCTTATTTGAATTAATTCTGCCCTGTGGTCTCCCGGCCATTCTCACACTTCACCGATCTGTGTTTTTCAAATCGTCGAGGGGATTTCTCAAGTCCCTCGAGAAGAAGACGAACCTTTTTGTTTCGAAGTTGAAAATCGTGTTCAGGTGTTAGAAGGTGTTCGAGCCAGCTATCTTTATCACTGCTTTATCCTTCGATTCCCGGCTCTGGACACGACTTTCATTTCGAAACAACCTTGGAAACAAATATCATTGCGAAAGCCTCGAGACCTTCAATTCAAATGCTTCGCTGAATGCTACGCAGTCATTTAACATTTTTAAATCCTTGAGAAATATCTCCAACTGACTCGTATTGGTCTATCGTTATTGTCGTGTGTTGTTCGATCATTGCATTATTCCTGGATTCGAGAAAGAAACACGAAACAATCGTAACTTCTCGCGAGGAAGGTTGAAAACGAAACCATCGTTGAAAATCTTTCTCTCTTTACTGAAAATTGAAACATAAAAATTTTCAGCATAATTAATAAAATAAATAACTATTGTATATATGATACATATACATATTGTACATACGATGTATATATTACTGCAAATTTTTACGGAAAGATTTATTCATCCTAAAAAGTGTTGTACTCGGTTTTCGCTATTGTCACCGTTTACTTGGTTCTCCAATGAAGGCATCGTCGCTCTTTCAACTATTATTCTCGGTTTCGATACATCGTCTTTGTCCTGGCTTTGACGTGTAGCTTAGGCCTGTTGTTACGGGCGTCTGTTTGTCGAGCCATGAATTGCGCGTACATTCTGAACGATTAACGAAGCAAAGAAGCCATTGTTGCCACACTCTATCCAGGCCACTTTCTCGCATCAAAAGATGTTTGATATCTGGTGTGCTTTTATAGACGACGGCGACGACGACGACGACGACGACGATGAGACGTCGAGATCGTTTCCACGTCGTCGACTTTCCGATGATTCTATATATATATATATATATATATATGTGTGTGTGTGTGTGTGTGTGTGTGTGTATTGTGATTTTAACGCGGTGAAAGCGAAGTCAACGAGGTTTTTCTTGCCAGATGTGAGACGAAAAGCTCGTCAAATACACGGCGAATTTGCGCGATTCCTTCTTAGAATAAAATGTTATCAATTTCCCGAGGAAAGTGGAGTTCAAAAATTTATTTAGTGCACCAGGGTAGAATTCTTGACTTTGAAAATGAAATCTTCTATGACAAAATTGTACATTTCTTGCGTCTTCTTAAGACCTGAGACATTCAACGATAATTTTGTTATTCCCAATTAAATTCTCGGCGTGTATCAATGGCGAAGCATTCGACTGTAAATCCGAAAATAAATTGCATAATTTTATTACTCGATGACCGGAGGATTAATAAAACCTGTTCCCAGCCGGGAGGAATTAATGGGGGGAATTAACGGGTCAAGTTTTCTCGGGATAATTGCGCCATTCGCATCGACGCGGGCATCGAGCCAGACGATTATCGATTTCCCCTTAATTATCGCATTATATCGTTATTAAATGTCTCATAGCGTGGACCATGTTTAAGGAGATAGGATCACAGCGATCAGCCGCGTTGGCAAACGTTCAGAAACATATAACGCGAGCCGCGAGATATCGTGTCACGTTCTCGCGTGTACCCTAATTAACCTTTCATCGAGGACACACAGACTGGTGCAATGGAGAACATCTTGTGCACGAGCTTTCACCTAGAAATAGGCTTGTTCGTTGCGAGGTCTGATCGATCAATCTTTCGAACTACAGATGAATGGGGAGGTGGTCGAGCCCGGCTGCGTCGTGTAAATAACAGAGCACGCAGAATTATGCTTTTTGACCTGATTCATGGAAGTTCGCGCGATCATTAAGCCTCGATTCGACAGTGCGTGCGTGCATGCGCGCGTGTACGTGTACGTGTACGTGTACGTGTACGTGTGCTCTTTTTTCATCGCTCATCAAGCTGCTGCTCTCCAGAGCGGAGATTTCTAGTGAATGGAACAGGTCGGCAATGGAACAGGACGCACGATATTTCGCCTTCTTCAATCTCTCTCTTTCTCGTTTTCTCGTTTCTCCTTCTCGGCCGTTTCTGCATCGAGCGATGAGGAGGGCGTGAAGAGCGTGGAGAAGAGGGAGGAACAGGAGATCTCGTTGAAATCTTACGCAGCTGCAGGCGGTGTGCAAACTCCCACATGCAGACACCGAAAGAGCTTGCAGCATCCATTAAAATCAATACCGGCAGCGTGGTTGGCGCGAAAATCAAGAAGGACGAGCCTCTTCTCTGCCTTGCTACACCTACACGCAGGCGCACTCGCGAATTCCAAAGCGTGATATTGTGCCTTTCTTTAACTTCTGATTCTATTCCGCGATGATCGATACGAATTCAGGATCCAGGATTCAGGAAGGTGAGTGGAGAAATATCGAAAAATATCGATTTCACTCGATCGGTCGGATGGAACATCCGTTCGTTGCACGAGAAGATTTGTTCGCGAAGGTTTGACAGTTGGATTTGGACAAGGTTGAGAAAAGTACCGCTCTATGTTTCCGTAACATTTACCTCCTGCCCTCGCGTCAGATTTAATGAGGCGGATGAGAGAGCTACTTATCGTCTGACGAAGGGAGACCGTCTAGATGACGACAACAACGACAGTAACAAGTGTTTGCACCCTGGTCGAAGATTGTCGAGCAAAGTGTTTGCACAACCGTATCGAGCAGGCGCGAACAAGGCGAGGCAAGAATCCCGAGGTAACACGCGTTTCTTCGATCGTCCTTATTTCGCGAGAAAACAACGATTCTTCAATGAGGACTATCGTATCGATCCAGGGAGTCGAGCTGGATATTCAAACGCGTACCCCAAATGCAACAACATTGGAGAATAATATTTTTGTTTGAGTAGTGTGAACCACTTGGTAATAGGTAAAAAAAAAAAAAACATTATCAACGATTGATGTATCGAATCACGCAAGATTGTTCCTCGCTAGTCTCGATTCCACTGCACCACTTCTGCATCGTTTATCAACCTCGTAAGAGGCCCAACAAATTCAATACCCCCACAGTACCATCACGAATCTCGCCAGTGTTTTCGGAGAAGTTGTCGACAACCTTCGTTCAGAATGCGATCGGCCATCGTTGCGCTCGTTGAATCGGATCATTATCTGGAATATCCATCGTTTCTCATCCGCGGGTGAAACACTCACCCGCAGTGATGTTCTGCTCGAGATAGTCCTGCTCGTCGTCATAGTCGTCGGCGTCGTCAACGTCGTCGTCGTAGCTGGATCCGCGCACGTCATCACCTGCCAGTAGTTGGCGATTCAGGCGAACCGGGCGCGCGCCACAGTTGCAGCCGGACACCAGGAAAACGAAGCAGATGAGTAGCAGGAGCCAGGAACGGCAGCAGGTCAGTTTCAGGGCGGAGGGAAGTGCGCTCATCGCCCCCGCGGCGCGAGTCAACCCCCGAAACCGACCACCGGCGGCGCATCGACATCCTTCCCCGTCGCCTGCCCTCCCCCCACCCGCCCTCCTGCACGCCCTCTCGCCCTCGACGCCTCTGATAAGCGCCTTATATCGCGTCGGACCGTCTGTAAAACACCGTGGCCACACCGACGACGACGACACCACCAGCAGCTCGCCTCGACTCCGCCACACGCACGATACTCCAACACGCGTCGTCCCCTTTCCCGTCCCCCTTCCTCCTTTCCCTTCCCTTTGTCTTTATTTTTTGGCGGCGGTGAACGCGTAGCCAGCACGGGCCAACGGTGACTGTCTGACTGCCTCTCGGGACGAGTACCACACCGCGGTTCTCGGTTCCGTGCTCCCCCGTTCACTGACGCCTTCCTTCCGCTAGCCGGTCGACCACCGCGACTGCAGCTGCGCGATGCCACCCGTTGACCCCTTCCTTTTTCCTCCCTTCGTACCGCGTCGATCGAGATCAGGGCTGCGCCGTCCTCCCTCCCTCCCTCCCCCCTCTCACTCTCTCTCTCTCTCTCTCTCGTCGTCGACCAACTTCTAGCCACCAGGGGGTGAAGGATTATTGGTTTGTTACCTTTCCAACCGGCTACCTTGAAACCAACTCGAATCAGAACTTACTTATATGTATGCGATCGTGCGCGCTGATATTTCGGTTAGTTCGCTCTCAATTCTCGTCTATTCGTCTCTGCCTCTCTCTCTTTCTCTTTCACTGTCTACAGGGACCAAGATCTAGAAGGATCTCGGTGATACCCTTCAGGCGTAGGGAACGTGTATACACGTTTTTGCGATCGTTCTTATTCGAGAATGGCTTTTAGGAAGACTTCGTACGGAGTCGACGTTGATGCTGATGTTGTACTGTACTACATGACTGTGTGGAATGGGTAATGGAGGATCGTGTGTCGCATTGGGAGAAGTCGTTTCGCTTCGTTCGACGTCGGCTGTAGGATATTGGTATGGCTAATCGAGCACAGTCTCCTTCTTTTTCCTCTTTTTTTTCTTTTTTTCTTTTCTTTCGTACAATGTTTTCATACACTCTGTAATAACAAAGAACGAACACTCGCCACGGGTGATATTTCGTTCGTCACGCGATAGTATTTGTCTTCCTCTTCGATCTAATTTATCCCGATGTCGTTTAAACTCAACGTGAGCAGTGCGTCGTGGCTTTCCTCCTCCGAAATTAGGCACTCGTTCGCTTCGTGTGTGATAGCCTTCGGGTACAGTGCAGTCTGCATGGTGGCTGAGGAGGAAAACACGTTTATTACTATATATAGTTTTCATTAACTGCTTAATTTTAAGGAAATTCGGCTACTATGTTACTTGTGACTATTCGATTAGACACACTANTTGAAAATTATCTTTTTTGTTTTGTTCAAACAAAAAGCAATTTGCACTCTAATTTTTAAACGTAAAAGCAACCGTCACGTCATTTTTATTTTGTCGAGTTTTCTGCCTTTTTTTTTTTTTTTTTAGAATTTTCTTCAGCGCATCTTATCTTATTTTCCCATGAGTATCGCGTCACTTCTACTCGCAATTCACCTGCGTGCATTTTTCCCCTTCGATGTCTGCGGATCACGAAGTACAAAGCCGTTGTCGTAGCCGCCATTATTAAGATCGTAACTGCTGCAAACGTTCCAGCCATCCTGGACACTGCACTGTCGGTGCTACTACGATATGGAGACGGATAGCACGGCGATTCTTGAAATAGGACATAGAACTATGTAATAAGATAACTTTTGATTGTCCTTTCGATTGTTTTGTTCTCATCCGTCTAAACTGAACGAGTAAGCAACAAACATAATTAATTCACCTTCTTGATGTTGCTGTTATAATTGTGAAACGTGTTATTTCTTTCTTATTTCCATCGTACGTGTTTTATGATGCGAGGATGATTAATGAAATAGAATTTGTTAGAATTTTTTAGTAAACGCAGCAAACAATTGTATTTGAAGATATTAAAAAATAAAAGATATTACGTAAAATAGAATTTGTTAGAATTTTTTATAAACGCAGCAAACAATTGCGCGACAATTGTATTTCGTGTAAAGGGTATTATTTACTCGTTGCGAGGATTTAGGTAAAATAGAATTTGTTAGAATTTTTTAGTAAACGCAACAAACAATTGTATTTGAAGTTCTGGATAAAGTAAAATTTGTTGGAATCTTGCAACAAGCATAAATGAATAGCTGCGGTGAAGTGTATTTATGTAAAAGATATTATGTAGGTAAACTAGAATTTGTTAGAATTTTTTAGTAAACGCAACAAACAATTGTATTTGAAGTTCTGGATAAAGTAAAATTTGTTGGAATCTTGCAACAAGCATAAATGAATAGCTGCGGTGAAGTGTATTTATGTAAAAGATATTACGTAGGTAAACTAGAATTTATTAGAATTTTTTAGTAAACGCAACAAACAATTGGGCGACAATTGTATTTCGTGTAAAGGGTATTATTTACTCGTTGCGAGGATTTAGGTAAAATAGAATTTGTTAGAATTCTTCAGTAAACGCAACGAACAGTATATTCATGTAAAAGATGAACAGCTTTACTAAAGAGGAATAGTTACATTCTAATAGTAGCGAACATGTCAAGATAGTACCTCTTTCGACGAAACAACCAAGCGTCGACAGACTATCGTTGGAGGTTACAACGAAGCAGAGACTTTTATTGCTCGCTGTCTCGTTGCATTGGTAACAGTCCGGTGCGTAACGTTTGGCATTCATCAACGTGCTATTCGTCTCATTGTGGACCGCAAGTCTACGAACACTTTCCTATTAAAAGCTCGTCGAATCTATGCCGAATACTACGATTCGATAAATCTGACAATTACCATTCTACTCACCCATCGAGATTCGTATTGTTCAAGTCCGTTGTTAAGATGCACACAGTGGGTTGGTCACAGTCCCGTCCTGCCCATCCGTACGAGCATTCACACTTGTCTTCCACGCACGTTGCATGACCTTTGCAAACGCGTGTGCACGGTTTAACGCAGGTGTGGTTCGCGTTCGTTTCGAAGCCAGCGTTGCATCGACACTCGTTCGGCGCGACGCACTCGCCATTCTCGCATCCGTTCTCGCAGAATGGCACGCAGCGACCTTCGGATCGCCTGACAAAACCTTGCAGGCATTGACACACGCCCGGTTCGACGCACACACCGTTTTCACAAGAGGGACAGATTGGCGTGCATCGACCATCCACGGTTCGCCTGTGGTTGCCGATGCAAGAGCAAAAATTCGGCGCTGTGCATTTACCGTGTTTGCAACTTGGTTCGCAGACCGGTTCACAAGCTGACGTGTACTCATCCGTGACGTTGTCCGATGCCTACGTATTTGGAGAAGAGGAATATCGCATATCAGATTGAAACGGTGAAAAATTTTCGCGCTCACTTTCAAGGTAAAAACAGATTCTACGTTAGAGGCGCCTGTGTATAGGCAACCCGCTTCACACCAGCGTACGCAGCCTTGCCAGTCGGCAGGGGCAAGAATTCGGATTCTGGTTGATAAATGGTCACGATTTTACTCACTTCGTGCTGCTTCACCGTCGTATCGATCATTCGATATCCATCGAAGCAGCTGCAAGTGTCAGGTGCCAAGCATACTCCGTGAGGCTCGCAAGGAATTTTGCAACTCGGCACGCACGTTTGCTCCTCTTCCTTGAACCAGTAATCCTCCGTGCAGTTGCAGACCCCTGGCGCGATGCACGTTCCATTTCCGCAAGGTTTCTCGCAGATTGGCTCGCATTCGCGTCGCATCGTCGCGTCCTCATCCTCGCTGAGTTTATAGCCGTCGTGGCAAGAGCAGACGTTAGGCGCCGTGCAGTTTCCGTTCACACAAGCGTCCTCGCAAGCAGGCTCGCAAACGTACTTGGAATCCGCCAGTAACTGGTAACCTGGGTTGCAGTTGCACACTTCCGGCGCGATGCAAGTGCCATTCGCGCAGGACTCGCTGCAAATCGGTTGGCAATCGTTGGTGTCGTTATCCTGTCGGTATCCTGGATCGCAGGTGCAAGTGTTCGGAGCTGTGCAGTTGCCATTCGAGCAAACTCTCTCGCATTTGGGTGCGCAAAAGTCCGGATCCTGGTCGGATCCTGACTGGTAGCCTGGCTGGCAAGCGCAAGTGTCCGGCCCGACGCAACGCGCGTTACGTTCCTCGCAGTTTTGCTCGCATATTGGCAGACAGTGCAATCTGTCAGTGGACAGTTCGTAGCCTCTGTCGCATTCACAGTGTTCGGGAGACACGCAAACGCCATTCGTGCAGTTGCCCTCGCACACTGGCTCGCAGACGTACTTCTCCTGATTCGCTGTATACGTGAATCCTTGCTTGCACTCGCACGTGTTTGGCCTCACGCACTTTGCGTTCACGCAAGAGATCAAGCATACAGGCACGCAGGCTGTGCCCTGCACTGTCCAACCGTAGCAGCAGTTTTTCTCGGTCACCCAGTTGTGCTGAAAATTAGTAGAGACGAGATTTGTAATGAATTGCGGATATTTCGAGGATATTGAAAAAAAAAAAAAAAAAACAAAANCGTTTATAATTTATTAAAATTCGTTAGTGATGAACGTCGCACGTTGAGCTTGGAAAATTAATTTCATAAGCCTTACGATACTTTTTATTATCTCTACTTATAAGTCTACTTCTTACTTGGATCTTGTAGTTTGTTCGAGATTTTATTTTAGTGAAAATGCCCCAAGCTCGAGCCCGGTACGTTTCCGTGTATGGGACATATTGTTCTGTCAGTCGTCTGAAACGATGAGGCTCGTTCATCGCAAGTCTGTACACAAAAGAACTTGACACTTTCTGTTTGTTACCTGGTAGTCATGGTGCATCCCGACTCGATGTCGAATGTCGACATCATCGTCAACGTTTGTACAACCGTTACGAGGATTGAGTTTATAAGAACTATGCTGCCAACGTGTCTCATATTTTTCGCTCTTTTGCTCGCACGAGCGACTCGCTGTTGCAAAACTCGAACTGACGAGCTCGACGGATCTTTTGTACAACCGTTACGAGGATTGAGTTTATAAGAACTATGCTGCCAACGTGTCTCATATTTTTCGCTCTTTTGCTCGCACGAGCGACTCGCTGTTGCAAAACTCGAACTGACGAGCTCGACGGATCGACAAGTACGTATATATGTATACGAACATCTCGCGTTATCAATACGAGACAGGATGCTCGACATCGCAGATAATTTTTTATCATTGTTCATCTTGGAGATGTACTGTGCAGATTCATCATCGGGAATTTCTTTCTGGTTTTTCATTCCTTTGTGTGAAAATAATAACACTTGAGAAAGATTTTCAAAAAAAAAAAAAAATTTCACACTCCGTAAGTACAATTTGCATAATTACTTTATTGATCGTAACGGTAACATTAGGTTGTTGCGTATGAAAAAATATCGCTTGCTGTGATGTTCGAAGACGAGGTTCACCGTAGATCGTGTGTAACATTTATAATACTAACGTAAATACTAAAATTTTCTTATTAGCTGTATTCTGTGTAATCAGAATATTCAAGTGATTTTTTTTCTTTTTTTATGTGAGCTCAGATTTGGAAAAGAATGGTTTGGAAGAAACATGAGTTTAGAATTCAGAAAAGGTTAATCATCTTATTAAAAAAAGAAAAAGAAGAGATGTGTAAATTCTCTTAACAAGTGATTGTTAAAGCACTAAACGAAAATGTCTCCAAAGTCTAAAAATTTCTAAGTCTAAATCTAGACCTAATGAAATTCTAAATTCTAATGATTCTAAATTTCATCAGAACCTAAATCCAGATCTAATGAAATAAATGAATCTCTCTCGAAGAAATCGCGTGAAACTTATTGCTAGTTTGGTCGAATATATGACGATTAAAATTTTATTTAAAAAAAAGAACATTATCTAATTATTTAACAAAATTTCATCCTGCAATTAAAGGTTATTGTCTTCTTCGGATAACAGAGTGGATTGTCCTTGAGTCGACGTTGTTGTCGCGTTGTTACCTATATTTCGTAAAAGACAATTTACAATTTAAACATCTGGAAAACTTCCCTTTCATAATTTTATGTTCACGATAAAGCGATGCATTAATTACCGAGAGAAAAGCTCCTCTTCCTGCACTTCCGTATCAGATAGATCACGATGCCGATAATGCCGATAATCACTTTACCACACACGATTCCGCTTATTGTTGCATAATTCGGGCCTTTCCTGCGTTCTGCATATTAGAAAAGCTCCTCTTCCTGCACTTCCGTATCAGATAGATCACGATGCCGATAATGCCGATAATCACTTTACCACACACGATTCCGCTTATTGTTGCATAATTCGGGCCTTTCCTGCGTTCTGCATATGCTCGATAATAATTGGTATCTATAATATAGTTAATATCTTATAACGTTACTATCGTGGCTTAGCTCTTTCTCGTACTGGATTCCTCCATTAATAACAGACTTAATATAATTTATGACAAAATAAGAGATTATTCAAAAAATTAAGAAAAAGGAATTAATCAACATTCTTTGCACAATTATTATTATCATGATTGCACATGATTTAATCGCTACTTTATTAATCCTATTGCTTAAGAATATAGAGTTGGTACTTGCAACATATATATATA
>NIPQ01090934.1:0-20667 GCA_002806875.1 Lepidotrigona ventralis hoosana | reverse complement strand
GTTTGGTTATTTTTTTTTTTTTTTTTTTTTTTTTTTTTTTTTTTTTTTTTTTTTTTTTTTTTTTTTTTTTTTTCTTTTTGCATCCGTTCGTCTCGCTCGCTCGCCGTCGCTTCCCTCCCTCTCTTTCTCAGCGGCAACAGAACCGGCACCGGCACGCCGAAGGGCTGCAGTTGCGATCGGATGATCGACGAGTACGCGTCTGTTGTGCGCGCGCTGTTGTGTGCTTGCCCGGAATGTCAGGTGTCCTCACGATTTTTCGAATCGCCTACCCTCCATGAACCGAACCGACAGCGGAGCTAAACTCTCGGACCAGGCTGCGAGAACGAGCAATGTTCACGAGGATCCATAAGGTAAGGGAATAATACTTGCGTATACTTACGTAAAATACTTACGTATCTCTCGTTCGCGAACTGTTTGTGATTTAGTCGGTAGACTGACGTTGTAACGCCAACAACGTCGAAACATGGCACTGATATACTTTCTTTTTTCTCTTTTTTCTTTATTTGAGAAAAGGATCAAATGAAAGATTTCCTTGCTTCTTCTTCTGCATATGAAAAATTTTGAGAAACGTCGCCTTCCCCTCGTGGAAAAGAACATGAATAGAGGAAGTCGGAGAGAGATATAATTAAAAGACACGGAGAATATCCGGAGCAGGNTAACGAAGCGTGAATAATATATAGGTACGTCTGCCACGAGTGCAAATTAATTTTCGTAAATTTTCTGATCGTAAATTTTCTTACAGATTCCAACAGATTTTCCTACAAAATGTACAATGACGTTCAAAAGTTTCCAAAGGAAGTAGTAATTCTAACATTATTTCAATGTAAATACTCTCATTGGCCTTTTACAAACTCGTGACAGATAGTGGCTGAGAGACTTTTGAACTGTAACCAATTTATTTATTCTTTAAATATATAGATACGAAGATAAAATAGTGTCGATTCCTTTTGCAGTATTTGTTCACATAAATATATGTACTTATTTCTTATATTAACAATGGCTTGAAACTTTTCTTTAAAGCAAAACAAAAAAAAACAAGCATAATTTGGGCGGTAATTTTTGAACGCCACACACACACAACAATATAATAGTATTTTATATATATATATATAACATAATAATATTATATAATAGTAATATATATATATAATACTATTATACTATTATATTATAATAATATATAATATATAGTATATAATAATATATAATATACTATTATAAAGTATTATATATATAACATAATAGTATTATATAATATATAATATAATGTAATAGTAATATATATATATAATACTATTATATTATAATAATATATAATATATAGTATATAATATAATACTATATATATATATATACTATAATATAATACTATATATATATATATATACTATAATATAATACTATATATATACTATAATATAATACTATATATATATATACTATAATATAATACTATATATATATATACTATAATATATAATATACTATTATATATATATATATATATATATATATTCTACGAGATTATTTAAATATAAATGCTACTGTTCTTCAACCATTTTTAGAAGAACAATTGGTCCGTTGCATTCTAAAAAAGAGAAAGCGAAGGGGAAAAGTGAAAAAGAATTCTGCGAAATTGCCTGTTTTCTGTTACACCGCGACTTTTTTCATTTCTCTTTGCATTTCTGTTTACGAACAAGCGTACGTACTTTGAATTTCTTTTCTTCTTCCTTTTCTTTTTTTTTTTTTTTTTGTTTTCCCCCCCGTTCGGGAGAGTTGAACTCACAGCGGTGCTTGTGAAAAACGTACTGCTGGTAACAGAGGACGCGGTGAAGTTCTAATTTCTATGAATTCTACACGAAAGTGATTCTCAACGTGTGCGCGGCCGAGCACGAGCCAGTGGTTTCGAGTAGCGAAATGAAGCACCTGAAACGTATCTGCGCTGTAATTAAAAAAAAGGTAAGTAATTAAAACTAATTTATCTCGGCGCATGCTGAAAACGTGTGCGGTAATTGCGCACGTTACGTTACTCGGTGTTAATTGAATTTTTTACTATTTGTTAGAACGCGGTGCACCGCGATCGCGAGCTTTGAAGAAGCCAGAAGTGGTGTAAGAAGAGTTTCGCCATTCGCGAAACTGTATTGGATGCGATATACACCGGGTGACGTCATAATTTGGGTGAACATTCTTTTCGTTATTCAGTCGCACGCGTAGACTGAGAACAATTTGTCATTTGCTGAAGGAAAGACAGATATTCTTGCAGTTATTATGGTTTGCTGTAATTTATAAGAAACAAATAGCTGGAGGGAAGTTCGAAATCGGTCGATGATGCTCGGACATTTCAATTGGGCAACAGAATTACGTAGAACTCGGAACGTCAAATTTCCATCGGAGATGTTGAAGTAGAAAACTTTAAGTAGATGTACTTTATAATGCAACGAAGTTTGTAATACACAAGCTTTTATCTATACATTTTATGAAAGATCGTTTGAACCTCTAGAGATACACTGTTTTGTTATCTATTAAATATCCGAACGAAAATTATAAATTGGCCATTTTGACCATTTTGGCCATTTTGGCCATTTTGGCCATTTTGACCATTTTGACCATTTTGACCACTTCGAGTCAGTCATGTAGTAATCTCAATATTTTGTAAAACTTGAAACTTTCGCGGGAATTTCGACGTAATTTCGTAGCTTTGAGAGAAACGTGAAACGATATTCTACTTCAGCACGAGAATAAACACGATCTTCTCTTTCGATCAAACGCTGTGTGTCTCTACATCGGTTCGTAGAATAGTCGACGCTCCCAATCGGAACGCGATTTTGCGCGCGATCACGACGTTAATTAAAATCGCATAGCATAATTTACTGGCCGCGTGGGTGAGTAACGCTGTTTCGCGATCGAGTCGAGCGAAATGCGATCGCTCGTAAACACACGTTGCCGCGAATCAGACGACTCGCGTCGTTCCGTGGGCGGCCATCACGTCTCCCGTGCGATAAATTGATCGGCCACGTTGTAGAAACAAATCGCAATAATTCGTTTACGTATATACTCGGGTCGGAATAATTCGCGAACATCAGATCGTGAGCGACACTCACGAAGAGACGAATGTGTTTGCTGAGTGCCATTTCGAAGGGATTCCCACGGGATGTTTCAAGAAGATAAAGGTTGTAAATTCTGATCTGTTCTTGCTTCGGGGAAATTATGGATGCAACAGTCGGAAAGGATCGAAAGATACTTCAGAGAAGGTATTTTTATTGCTGATGAATATTATTTTAATAAAAGAAAAAAAGCATTGAAAAACAGTAACAATGAAAGGCTCGCCTTTATAATTACACTCTAATTTCCCGTATCGCTCGCACGTTATCGATGGCCTTCGAATCGATAAGAAATTTGACATTTGATTAAACATTGTCGCAATGATAAACTTTGGCAACAGAAAATTTGTTTCTGGCAGAAACAAAAGACAGTGCACAAAGATTTCGCTACTGAGTTAAGATGAGTATAATTTATAATTTCTAATATAATTTATATAATTCGCGTATTTTCAGAAAAAGTTACATTAACGCTAGAACTATCAAAATCGATCGGCTGATCGATTCGTAAACTTTTGTTAGAAATTTCACAAATCTAAAGCGATTTAAATGATTTTTTGCAAAATTTTTCTCCGGTTTTTTCTTTTACTTCAATGTGTCTGACTTTTATGCTGTTCTTTTTTAATCGTCGATAATTCTAGTGTCAAATCTCCTCGAAATCATTCAACCTTCTGAACTTAATATATTCGACATCACCAAATCGTTGTTTAAACGGTACATCCTCTGTTTCACGGTTTTTCGTTTATACCTTGCATCAAGGTTGTCAACAACAAGCGACTGTTGCCCCAGTTGCAAAGTGTAAAACGACGGATGTTGAATTTCTCAAAAGGAACAGATAGACGCTGAACACGCCGGACGAACGTTGTACATACGCAATTAAATGATACGGGCGAAGAAGCAAACAAGAGCAAATTCGTTGTCGTCTTGATTCGATGCCATCTCTAGTCACCTTCGAGGCTCGTTTTCCTGTTCCATTTGTCACGATAAAGCGAAAATACTTATCAATTGGCCAGCTGGTGCTCACCACTCGAAGAGATTTGCGAAGAATTTATATCTACCAATTCAAGAATTTCCTCGTTTAGTTTTTAATAGACATTGAGCAAAATATCTGGCAAAATTGTGAGTAGTTTTTGTGTTAAAGTAATTGATATTAACCCCTTAAGCGTTTATGTCAAGTGTACACGTCATGTGCACCAAAAACATGTTCGCTTTTGCTATTTGTTATAAAAATTTTATATATATATATATATTTGTAATTTTTAGCACATTTTAGAATATTTCAAGGCAACAAAGAAAATATGCACTTGAAAACAATGGAAATCGTTCGGAGAAATCTCTGATGCGATCGATACAATGCAAAAAACAAATTAAATTTATCTCTAATCACTTTAATTTTGCAAATATTTGATTTTTTTACTTCTTCTTATGGACTGACGAAAATTCTTCCCTCCACGTTTTAAATTTTTAATGATTTTTCTTTTTTTGCAGAATAATTTTCAAAAAATGAAATGTTAAGTTCTGTGAATACCGTAAATACCAATGAAATTAGAAATTTTTCAAAGAAACGCAAAAAAAAATTTGTCATTTTGTTATAATTTAACTCAATTAATTTAATCTTGCAGCAAATTCATTTACTGTGTTTTCGTTGAGTATATACTCGAAATAATTAATATGCAGAATATATGCAAGATAAAACAAAACGTTTAAGGGATTAATTGGAAATCTTGAAAGTATTGTTATAGAAAGAATGAAATTATTAATGTATTTATATATATATCGGAAAGTTTTTGTTATTGATATTGTTATTATTGTTACTTACTTTGTGCTTGAGCTATAAATAAAAATCTTTGTATCTGATTCCTGGATTCTCACGATTAATTCCAAAAAGTTGTTCCCCTGGTATTTTTGTATTGGCTTGAAAAAGATATTTATAACATTGTTAAACATCGAATTATTATTATACTGACAAGTTTTAAGGAAACAGATTAACTTGAATGACACAATTGAATTCCTACGATTCCTAGCAATACATTCCAACATTTATACAAGTCTAATAAAACTGATTAAATTTAAATACCTGTATGCAATACCCGCCGTGGAAAGCATTTTTTTTGAAGCTTTATATTCATATTTCTCTGCATATTTATCTGATAAGTATTTAACTGACTTTATCCCAGATTGTATTATTAGTTTGGCACATTCATTGCATGGAAAAAGAGTAACATACATGATACAGTTCTCAAGATTATAACAGTTCCGGTTCATAATAGCGTTAAGTTCTGCATGACACACTGCAAATTTGATATCATCATTAGTTTAATACAATATTACATTATATTACAATGTATGAATATAAACACAAATATGAACAAGATGTTTTCGACTTACCATAGAAAGTTTTTCTTTCTAGTGGATCATCAGAATCTTTAGACCAGGAGAATCCCTCGCAACCTCTAGGCATACTATTATATCCGAGAGATACAACTTGACCTTTTTGATTCACTATACACGCACCAACCTGAGTAACAGGATCTGGGCTACATTTTTTAAATAAAGAGGCCAGACCTATAAAATAGTCCTCCTGATCTAGTATTGTGTTAGTGTTACTCCCCGTAGAACTATAAATTCATGATGGATCGGTCGAATAACTACATAATAATTAAATAACTATTGGAACGTAATACGTGAAGCATACAGTACCTATTTCCTCCCATTACCATTTTTATTCTGCTTTATACTTGTCTAAATATATGACCGTTCACGCACTTGGTTGAATTTGAACTAATTATGTCGCAGAGAATAACACAATTTATAACTCAATTGCTGTGCTTTTATAACAAACAAAATCATATCGGAAGTCAGTGATTAATATTATCTATGAATCAGCTCGCTGCAGGTCTAACCTCGACTGAATTCTTCGAATGCATTTTTCTCAAAAAATTCCCGACGAAGCAAAATTTGTCATTCTTGATTTCCTGAGTTACAGTCCCATTCCTAAGTTACAGATTCATCCTGATCTAATTTCAAGTTCTTAAGTTCAAAAAATTGTAACAAAGAGTGGAACACAGAGTGGAAAGATCGGTTAATTAAGTGTGGGACTCGTTTGAAGGAAAAGAAAAGGGAGGAATTGATTGAAACCAGCGTGGCTCATGGGAGGGAAAGGCATGAATTAGTAAATTAATAGGATTGGTTAGGTTTATTCGTGTCGAAAAATATTTGAATTTTCATTTTATCGATGCACACACACACACACACACACACACACACACATATATATAATTACCTAAAACGTAGCCAGTTTAAATTAAAAGTATGTCTGTTGAAAGACTTTTTCGTCATCAAGATTTTGCTACCATGTATATATAATATAGTTTGAGATAAAATAAGATTATAACATAATTTGTATGAAGATTTTACTACCATATATAAATCTTTCGATAGACGTATTCGCATACTTTTAATTTAAACCAGCTACGTCGCAGACAGCTCAATTTATTTATAAAGTACAGGCGAAAGTTCAATATCTTAGGATTAAGATCAACTAATACTTTATTTATCATCAAGATATTGCATTTCTTATAAGAAATTGATAAGTAAAGTATCGATGCAACACGATCGTAATCCACGGAATATCACGTGATTTGTCCGCAGTTGCATCGACAAATCCAGTTTCCATGCAAACGTAGAGGAAAAGAAGAAAAGAAAAGAAAAGAAAAGAATTGAGTAAAGGAAACGCTAATGTTGCTTGGACATGAGATCGAGTCTTTATCTGTTTACGACGGATTGCGTTACATCGAGTGGAAATGAATAACAGCGAGTTAATAGAATGACGAATCGAAGGACGAACGTAGGTAATGTTCGTGGAACATTATCTGAATTTTCATTTGATCAACTTGTATATACTTAAAGTGACAGTATCTTGATGATGGTAAAGATTTTGACTAGGCGTGGTTTTTTATCTGAAGTTTCAAAGTACAACGCGCAAACAACAGCGTTCTAGAATGATTTTTCAGGAACATGAAATGTCTTTTTATTTCCAAATTATAGACTGTGCGATTTTATTATCTCTTTGTTAGGATTTCTTTCGCTATCAGTGGCACGCGTTTGCCCTGAATAAATATTTTGTTTCATAGCATAAAAATATTTTTTTAATCCATGCAAACGCGAACCTTTGAATAATTAATCTCGGAACGAGAAATATATGATTTTCGTAATCACCGGCATGTATGAAGATTTCCTTTTATTTCCTCTCTCTCCTATTTACTCTCCTCCATCCCGCCATTTTCCACCCGTTTCCCTCGCTCGAATCCCACGCGACGGTTTTAACAAAATCGCGAGGTCTCTCTGCGTGAGACGCCTCGCGTTCCTCCGGGGGCCGTCGACGAATGCTAATGAACGGTGTTGAATGTCGTTTAAATACAGAGGCGTTCGTGGACATTGCTGAGACGCGAGTGAATTACGTTGAAACACTCCTTGAATCGAACGAACTGGCAATGACATGCCCCAGCGGGCCATTTTCCAAAACGTTGTACGTTTCATCGACAACTGCGAGCTGAAATTTTAGATTCGAAAGAATTCCAGCTCGAAGAATTAAAGAAATCGATCTCTTTCTCTCTCGAGGTTGTTACGAAGGATTTATAAAACTCGTTCGTTCCTGTAACGTAAACTCGTAACAGGAAACTCATTCATTCCCGAAAACGCCACTCGAGGCTCGTTTCCATTGCTGTCAGTCATTCGTGTCAGAATCGTCTCTTGATTTGAGCAGTCTCTTTTGTCCCATTTATGGTTAAAGTTTCTGAGATCTTCCTCGTATCGTTTATCTACAACGCTAACAAGGACAATTGATTAATAAAAAAAAAAGCAAGAAATAAAAATTTGAAACTTTACTCGCAAGCTAGTCGTTTCCCAAATGCAGCTCGATTTTGTAAAAATGAACCACAGTTGCAAAGTTCAAAGCTTCTTCATTTTACGTAGATTATGATATACTCTATATTAAGCTATTTGCATTATTTGGATCTCATGACTTGATTCACACTTCGTGTACTGTGATTGATCAAATTTCGATTACAAACATTTACTGTTCTCTAGTAATTGTAATGAAATATTAAAATATGAGACTGATGGTATTAGGTATAATATTATGCGAAGAGTTTTGAAATCTAATCTTTTGATAATTTATGCCTTTTTGACAAAACCTTGACTTGGTCAATTAGAATTTAGTCACCTTGACATAACCTTCGGTATAATTTTCTCTAATAGAAACATAACCTTCAATAAAGCAATTAGTCATTATTATATTGTCACTGTAATTTAATTGTTAGAATATGATAACAATTATCATGAAACTAATTGCAATGGAATGTCAGAATACAAGATAAAGTATTACAGATATAATATTATACGAAGAAATCTAGTCTTTTGAAATAATGATTCAAAATAATTTATGCTTTTTCTTTGACGAAAACTTTGATTCAGTCAACTAAAGTTTAGTCACCTTGGCATATCCTTCGATATAATCTTCAATAGAAACGTAACCTTCAATAAAACAGTTTGGTCATTATTATATGGTCACTGTAACATAATTGTTAGAATATAATAAACTATAAAAATAATAATAAACTAAAAATAATAATAAACTAAAAATAATAATAAACTAAAAATAATAAACTATAAACTATTGAAATATTGTCTTTGACTTAGTCACCTTGACATAACTTTCAATATTATCTTCAACATAACCTTCAATATAATCTTCTCTAATAGAAACATAATCTTCAATAAAACAGTTTGATTTGGTCACTGTAACATAATTGTTAGAATATAATAAACTATTGAAAATATTGTCCTTGACTTAGTCACCTTGACACAACTTTCAATATTATCTTCAATATAACCTTCAATATAATCTTCAACATAATATTCTCTAATAGAAACATAACCTTCAATAAAACAATTTAGTGATCATTATATAGTAACTGTAACTTAATTGTTAGAATGTAATAATAATTACGATGAAATGTCAGAATACAAGAAAAGATATTACAGATGTAATATTATAGAAAGAGTTTTAATCTTTTGATTCAGAATAATTTATGCTTTTTTTTTTTGACAAAACTCTAACTCAGTGAAATAAAGTTTAGTCCTCTTGACATAACCTTAATATAATCTTGTATAATTATCTTCTATAATCCGATATAATCTTCAATAGAAACTTAACCTAACCTAAACATAATCTTCAACAGAACAGTTTAGTTACATTATTATATGTAACATAATTGTTGGAATATAATAACCAAAACTATTGAAAATATTGTTAAAATAACATTACTGTTCAAATGATTGAAAATAAATTGATAACTGTCTCATCGACTGATAGTTTTAACAACGAAAACATGTTTAAATTAAAAAACTATATAAATAATAATTGAAAGTATACAAAGTATTAAAAATAAGTAAGATTCAGATAGTTTATACAAGATTCTCAATCCTTAATTTTACAATTAATTCGCGGAATATTTCGCTCTCGGAAACGAAGTTAAAAGAAGAAAAGGGGGGAGAAGTCGGTCGGTGGTGCGATTGATCATCGCCTGAATCACGGGAAATTTTCAAAGAGTGTCGTGTGACGAAAAAGATTGGAAAACGATTGCTCGGTTGCTGGCGACGAGTTGAGAGACGCGTGATAAGAGAGAGGGTTTTGGTTTTCAGGCTGGCGGCGGGACTCTTCTTCAATAACCGGTGAGGAATCCGCGGCGGGTGAGAGGAGCGCACTCATCGACCGGGTGAAACGGGGAGGAAAATTTGAAATCCGGTCTGGTGGAGGACGAGTGGAAGTGGGGCCGGTGCGGGCCGCCGGGACGCTTCTCGCTCCTTTCCGCCTCAGGATGTCGTACGCCAATCGATTCCCGTCTTCGCAGCATACTCGATACCGCAGCAGCTGGGGACCCTCCTCCGTCACTGTGTTCAATCGTGCCGACGTGCCGAGGCCCTCGCCGGAAGAGGAAGAGTACGCCGAGTTCTATCACGAGCGTCTGCACTCGGCACAGAGCAGACAGTTGCTGCCGTTGCAGGAAGACCTCGCCGATTGGATCAATAAAACGTTGAGTGAGTAGCTCACTCACATTTTATATCGAACGTGTAGCGGAAAATTTTCACCACCCGTTGTTTGTTCAGGCGTGTCGCACACTCGTGGATGTGCTCTATCCGTAGTCGATCGAAAATGATAATTAACTCTATTTTGTACATCAGTCTTGTCTAAATGGATTTCACCTCGCTGAAACTCCTTAGCTTAATGACGGTGATTTACTTCGCTGCTTTAGTGAAAACTTTCGAGATTCTGAGATTTCAAGATAACCTGTTTCATATGAACTGGCTATGATTCGTCCTAGCCAATCAAATTTCCCTGGCAACGTCAAAACCAGACGTTTCTAGAACGTCGAAGGTATCATCGATGATATCGAAAAACTGGCTCGCCACCGTCTTTATATAAAGTACTTCGGAGTCTTTGACCTAATAAATATATTTTCGAAAATAATTATGAACTAGACCATGACTCGATGCTCGAGTATGTTTAGCCAAAAAGATGGAAAGGTGATGGGACATTTTTTTCTTGCATGTGTTCTTGATCGAGGTCGATAAGGAATCTTTGAAAGGGACTGAGAGTTTGTTCACAAATCATAAAACTATTTAGAATAGTTAAAGTATAGACTTAATCTTCGTAACCCGATAAATATGGACATTTAGAGTAGTCTAAAACGGTTTCCTCCGGGCTTAAACACGGAATCGATAAACCAATATCGCTCGCCAGCCGTTCAACCTTCCACGTAAATTTCCGATAACCATCGACCAACGATTTTCTTGGTTCGCGGCTGGCGCGGAAAATAAAATCCGTCTCGCTTAATGCAAACACGTTCCGATTAGCCTCTTGTGAACGAATGATAAATCTAAACATCCGAATTTTTTTTGAATCCTCGAAACCCTTCAACTGTCTTGCCAACAGGAAAATTTCGTGAGAAAATTTCCCAAAGCCGCGGTAGCTTTTCTTTCTTTCTTTCTTCTTATCGTAGAGTCTTATTTATAATTTTATAATTTTAAGCGCGGTTCTGGTTGCGAAAGTTACGAGCTGCAGAAAGGGATCGGCGTGACGCGCGTGTTTCCTCCGCGATGTGGGTTCGCCTTAAGGGGACGGAGGCAAGAGCTAGTCGCACGATCGTGTTGCACGTACGTGGCGTGCGTACACGGCTCTCGTGGCGTGCAAAAGGTCCGCATCTGGCGCGACGTGGGAAAGGATACTCTTAACATTTGGCCTTTCGCTTTTGTCGCGGTTTTCAGCCGGACGCGAAAATAAGAAGAAAAAAACACGTATCCGCGTTTCCTCGACGATACAAACGATCGATCAGTTCAAATTTATAATTGAAATAAATTATCATTGGTCATTTATTTACATGTAGTAATATACATCGGTAGATAACAATTTATCATTATCGATTGCTTTCATGGATAATAATTTATATTGCGTGATAAGTAGAGACAGTCGTAATTATAGAATGTCTTATGAATATTATTGCTTGAGTTTGTTTCTTTAGATTTGGAGCTTCACTTCTGAGAGACGCGTATTTAAAATCGTGGCAATAATTACGAACGATGAGAGCATGGGAACAAAAAATAACAAGCGTCAATATTTAATATTTAAGCAGCGTAGATAATGTAACAAACGATAGTATACAAGGTGGAAAAAAATGTACGAGATACACAGAACATACACAGAAAATCGAGACAGCGATTTCATCAGAAATAACGAAACGAAATTTAAAAAAATCGTTCTCAGTGTAATAATTCAGACGAATCGAATTTATCGTGTGAACATGCAACATTCGTTTAGACTGATTAGAATCTTGTAAGTCTCGGTGATCGATGTCGTATCGCGTAGCAATCGTTCTTTTCTTTTTCTTCTTTCTTTTCTGTTTGTAGTTTCCCGCAGATCGAGCTGCGGTATGAATTAACTATCCCGCGAGATTAACGAACATCAAAGTAAGTGAAAGTTCTCTCCATCAACTGGATTATACACGCGAGACTGCGGGACGCGACGATTATGTTGTCAGTCGACAGAACACCTTTTTGCTTCAGCCCATCCGAAAGAAACGGAAGCGATTTATGTACATAATTGTGTACTCACAGAGTACACGATAGTTTCCTTTTTCGTTCGAGGTTGCTACAGATTGATCGTTCGCCAAATTAGCACTGAAAAGGAAACTGAAAGAAAGAGAACGACAAGTGAAGTGTAGAATAAAATCAAGCACAAAATTAAAGTATAGAAAGATGAAACTAAAGCGTAAAGTATGAAAGTAAATTTAAGTAAAAGAAACAGGTTACACAAGCTTTTATTTTTATGTACTTGGAATTGAAGAATCATTCAAATATATCGAAAATATATCATTTTGACCATTTTGGTAGTTCTAGCGTTAAAAGCGAATTACATCTACATTTTTTAACATTGAAGATCGAAAAGATATTTTCCTCTTATCATGTATATTCATAAAATTCGATGTTTCTGTGTCCTTCTTCCTTTTTTTTTTTTTTTTTTTTTTTTTTTTTAAAAGGAACTGTAAAAATTTATATGNTCTTAGCGTGACCGCCTTTCTTGAACGGCTACTTTCCTAACAAGGCGCGTCGGTGATACGAGTCGTTGCGTAAAATAGGACCGTCCCGATCCATCGAACGTCGTGCCATTCTGAGCTTATTCCACTTTACCGAGCAAACAACGTTGCTCTATATCCTGTCTCAGTGTTGATAATCTGTTGAGTAACATCTTGGCAAATTTGCAATCCGCCGTAATCCGCTGTCGCAGAACTTCGTCGTGAAACTTACTTCACCGAGGTCAACGCTGGAACTGTCGAAAGGACCAATTTCGCAATTCTCGTTAGTAAATTTTATAAGAAAGCATTTATAAGTATTTCTATTTCCATAAGGTATTTATTAGAAATTTCTACAAAGTATTATAAAGCTCTTCTGTTCCTTTCTTTCTTCTTTTTTACTTTTAGCGTTCTCTGATGTGAAAATTTCACGCTTTTTGATTTTTCGAATAGCATTGATCGATAATACGTACTCGGATCGNTTAAAAACTCGCGACATTGCCAACTATGACACTCCTATGTAAAGAAAATCGGCAACACAATAAAATTCATATTAAAGGAAAAACATAAAACAGACACGAAGAATCCTCGGGCTTTCTAGGACCTGGGAAATCCCTAGAAGAAATAAGGGCGCTACTTGAAGACTCTGGGAAGTAAAGATGGAGGTCAATCACATACATAGAAGATGCAAACCTCACTACATGAACAACACAAATAATAAAAGAAAAAAACTAAACTACTTTTAACTATTAACAACAGGTGACGCAAAAATATCAGAAAGAAAGAAAAAAAAGAAAAAGAAAGATGAAGGTCAATTGGATTTTACAATACGCGAGCTGTAATTGTAAATCAATTCTATAATTCTACGTTCTTTACACTCGTATGTCAAACTCGTATGTCAGACGAGTCTGCCTTCCAAGAGAGGTCCTCTGGCTCTACTAGCTCTACTTTCGTAAATAAATCTGAAGCAATCTGTTCCCATGTTCTCCGACGTGGTCGTGTCATCTCGACCTTTGACGAGCTGCGACGACAATCGAAGTTCGATGAAATTGTTCGGCTCGACTCTGATCCAGATCCATACTTCTCGCACGAAAATTGCTCGGAATTTGTACAAATTGTTCAAGATTTCTTCGACGCCGTTGTCGAGATGTAATTGAATTTCTGTCGACGCGTCGTAAACGCCTGCCTGATCGGTGAGAACCGGGCGCGCACGAAATTCCGCGACAAAGCGAAAATCAGCCCGCTGTTGCTTCGAGAAGGAGAATTCGACTACGATGGGGGTGCTCGAAGGGGAGCTGGCCCCATTGTTTTCAACAATGAACGCCACTTGGCCGATGCTCTTGACTGCTTCTGAGAGGCCGTTTGCGCAATACGTTGAGTCGACGCAGTGATTAACACTCGAACCACCAGGGATCAGTGTATCAAAATTAGCGCGAGAGGGGAATAGGGAAACGATGATCAACACGAATTTCCTTATTCGTACAAAGTTTACAAAAATCATTCGAACCTCTTAAAAAACGCGCGCGTAATATCGAAAGTCCACAAAATTAAAGAATTGCAAATTTTTACAATCATCATTTTGACCGGTTTGCTGATAAGTCGATAGTGTTGACATCGTTCGGCCTGCTGACAGAACGAGTCGTCGATCAACAGGAATGAATTTTGTATGACGCGCGACTCCTTTTATGTTTCCAGACTCTGAAATCGTGTCGGGTGATAATTTCTTCGATGCTTTGGACAATGGCGTGGTGGTGTGTCGACTGGCGAGGATTATCCAGGAAAAGGCGAGGACAGCGATCGACGCTGGAAAAGCGAAAGGGGTGAGTAGATTTGTTTAGGATGGATCGATAGCGCGAGCTTCTTGAAGACACTGCTCGCGTGTTTTTTTTTTTTTTTTTTTTTTTTTTTTTTTTTTTTTTTTTTTTGTNTTCGTACAGCGGCGAATTTTAACTTCTTGGCTTTCGCGTATATCAGTTTTTTTTTTGGAACTGTACTCTATGTTATGCGTCTCCAGCGAGGAAGATTCGAAAATAATTCGAAGCTTTTTGAATTTATGTAATGTGTAGTTTTCATAGATAATTATGAATTATTTCGTAAACAAATATTCGAGAAAATGCATCAAAATAAAGAAATATGGTTTTTTAAGTATATTGTTTAAATTTATGTTTTTTTTCGCAAAATGATATATACCACTAAATTAATTTCATCCATTTACAGAAAAACTGAATTTTCAGTAATTTCCGAGAGATTTTCGAACCCCAACTTTGAGGGTGGTTTTCAAAAAAGATACGTGTCAAATATTTCCTCGAGAACCACGTTTATGCGTAAATTTCATCAGAAACGGTGATTGACACTTTCCTTGTTAGTCGAAGAGAGTTTCACATACACACTCAAAAATCGACTTTCGAAATTTCAATTTATTCAAAGTTCATCCTAATTCTAAATAATTACTAAAAGCTAAGAGCTGTCGAATATAAATTTCTTTGTTTTGCACAGTTTGGGTGAAACGTTGCAAACGTTTGTATAGTAGATACAAAAGTATAGTACTTCGCTGACTAAAAGTCTTGTCACAGCTGAGGGGTTAATTGTGCGTTAATCTCCTTGAAATTTGGAATGCAAAACAAGGAGAATAGGAGAGCTGATGATTACTTATCATCAGTTGATTATATCAGTTGATTACTCAAATTCTTTATAAAACGAACTTATTTATTTGTTCACATTTTCGAAACTTCTAATTCATTCGAAATTGATTCTAACGTGATTGCACAGTGTAAAAGCACAGCTGGATATAAATTTCATTGCACAGTTTGCCGTCAGGCGTTGCTACGCAGAAATATGTGTCGATCAATTCATACTCCATGTCGATATCTGTCAATGATCGATGTCTTGCAGCCAATGCCGGTGATAAAAGGTCGTTGCTGGGAGAACGCAGCGCGTCGCAGCTTCTTCTCGCGTGACAACATGGAGAACTTCATACAGTTCTGCAGGCGGCTCGGCGTGCACGAGAACCTTCTGTTCGAGAGCGACGATCTCGGTAAGAAAGCCCCGCAGACAATTAATCTTAATTTGTTAAAGTCCACTCGCCTGACTTGGCTGTTTGCTGCTTGACGATAACTAAACTCGACTAAAAGCGAAATCTCGTCGGCGCAGTTGAACACTGAAGCATGAAAAATTGTAAACTGTTGTAAAGTTTGTGAAAGGAAATCATATAAGAATCTGTCTCATTTTAAAGCGCCAGGCTGTTCTAATGGTTCGTCCTCTCAAAGTGATATTTTTGCATCTTACGTAACAGGTGAGAAAGTACTATTATTCTCAGAAATCGTGAAAATTCAAACAATTTTTTTTTTTCTGTAACTTGGTCTACTATGATTTCGAAAATTGAAACTTTCTCTTTACGATGGTCCCTTCAAACATGGGCGAATTTTTATTGAACTTGGAAACATTAAGGTTAGACGAAATGTTGAGAACTTTTGTTGTTCAAAGTTCAATGAAACAATGGAGAAAGATATCGCACAGCAAGTTTTAAGAAGTTGTCGTCGATGGAAAACTTTAATCGTCAAGACCTAAATTTTATTTGATCATAAAAATTTTTCAATGTTCTCGCATATGAACTTGAACTTGAACTTTTTTTAACACTTTTCCATTTTCTACGCGATATTAAAATATCTTGGAAAAAAGAAACGAATTCAAATTAGTGGAAACAGAAGTTTTACGTCTTAAAACGAGACTAATTGTAAGAGTAAATTGTCACATGAACTTTTTTTTAACGAAATTATAACAATTTATAGTTTTCACAGTTTTTCATTTTGCCAAATCGACTCCACGAGAATAGTTTATATTTGTCAGATGAAACATTTCTGGAAAATCCAAAATATCTTATAAAACAGTAAATATCTTGTTTTCGTTCGTATTTTTTTATTCTACGTGCAAACACTCGATAATATATTTATTAATATTATTAATTACTTATTAATTATATAATAATTATTTATTATTAATGTCCAAAAATCCATGTGTGTGTACAGTTTTGCTCGTCATCTCACTGTTCTGCAAATATAAACCTAACCTAAACGCCTATGCGAATTCAAAGGGACCATCAAAGAATAATCGCTGCGAATTAATTTCGCGGCAGAAATGAAGAAAAAAAAATGTCATTTCTCACTCGCGGCCGACTTCCAATGCAACGAAAAAAAAAAAAAAAAAAAAAAAAAAAGGNGAAGTGGAGGAGCTTCAGGGTTGCGTACAAAATGGTCTCCCGCGTCACGTATCGAGGGGACGCTTATGATGCGAGACCGAGCTCTCTTTTACCGTACCACGTACATTGAAATTTTGAAGTGCGGTAACTGAGGGAGAACAATGGCCAATAAAGGATAATTCCCGAGGTTTACTTTCCCCTACTTTATCTCTCAACATCTTCGAACTTTCAACGATAATCGTTCGATACGTAGCCTCGTTCTACTATGGACTCGAAAGTCTTGCGAACGCGAGACTGTAACTAATAGTCGAAAAAAATTCTTTTGAGAAAATAATCTGGTTCGTGTTAATTACGCGATATGCAATTTAACGATTAATATCGTGCGTAGAAACACATAATATGGCGGACCTATCTCTCTGCACGTTCTCGACAATTCGAAAATTCGCGTCCTCCTCAAATATAATATAATTCCTCGCGTTGCTCTGTTTTCCCTCTGTTCACTATACCTAAAATAGAGTGTTCGCTGTGACTATTCGAGCTCGAATGTGTACGCTAAAACACGACTCACGTTCGAAGCTCGATACAATAGGGGCGAAATATAATGGCAGAGCTTCTCCTTTTTCTCTTTGTCTCGTTTAGCTTGTCTCGCCAAGTTTGAAATCCTCCTCTCGGTTGGAAGCCCATGAATCTAGATTTTTGTGTCACGTTTGTCCTCGGGAGAGCGAGAAACGTACAATCATCGTGCATGTAATTTTAACATCGGGGGACAAAGCTTTTGTCTCGTGGACCATAGGAGATCCGAATTGAGAAGCTCGTCTATTTTTCTCTGTTTCTCTTTATTGAGAATGACTTAGCATTGCAGTCATTCTCAGCTATGCAGTATATGAATCGAAGACGTAAAAGTCGTTTTCCGGCTAAAACATTATCGCGGCGAGTATTAGTTGCGGCTGTTTCGTTTTGCTAAAGCGATCTATTTGAATGATTCTATTAAGCGAGATGTACCACGAAATGTAGGCTGAATTGATCAATTACAGTCGTAGGAGTTGAAGAAGGTCGAGGGTGTCACCACTCTGCGCTCTGTAAATAGAGTCTACGTTCCTTCTCTTTTTTCCCTTCCTCGTAACGAGGCTCCTGTCGTTGCAATTTTATAGCCCACTCCGCGAACTGTAAACGTGTCATTTAACCCAATGCAGCGACAGCCTTTGCAAAATAAAAAATACTGAAGCATTGAAGAGGCCTCGAAGCAACTGATAAATTATGCATGTGTAACTATTTATTCACCGTATAAACTTCAGATAGAAAGTTCCCATCGAAATATATTTCACCTGGCCTTGGTGTATATCCCCGAATTGTAACGATTTCTACGCTCTGATAATATTTTCCTTACTCATGAATAAATATGTAGCCAGCCACTGTATAAACTATATTTACAACACGCGTAAATCAATGCGAAACTTGTACGTAATTGCGTATGAAACGATCGTTCTTCGTCGTTTCTCTCCGTGACTGAACCGTAGATATCCTTTTGGATCTTCATCGGCCAACAACAATCTGTTCAATGTAATCTGTGTTGTTTATGAGGAGATTGATAATAATTTTTATACCGAAGCGATACATTGATTGGAGAAATATATATTTATATTAATTAAAGAAATATGAAAGTTTTTAATGAGAACACTGAGAACGCTTGTTTTGCATACTAGTTCATCAATGTCTGGTTTGATACAGGGACATCACGACCAGCTTTAGGCAGGTGTACGTTTAATAAAATTCTAATAAAGACACTTGGATGAATTTTTCCTCGAGCGACTTAATACATTCCATTTGCATGCTCGCTGGATATCAACTGAGAATGGAGCAGCAAATATGTCGAAAATAAAAACAATATTTCGATTGATCACTCTGACACTTAAATTTAAAAAGAGAAAAAAAGAGACACTAAATTTATGACTATTCGTGGCTAAATTTATGATTATTAAGAATTACTCCAATTTTGATTATACAGTGCGGGTCTTCAAATTACATAACACGTATACAAGACAGTTTTAATTTTACAGTGTTACACGGGCAGCCACGGAACGTGGTGTTGTGCCTGTTGGAAGTGGCTCGACTGGCGTCGAGGTATTCCGTCGAACCACCGGGACTCGTTCAGCTCGAGAGGGAAATTGCCGCGGAACAAGAGCGAGATCTCCACTGTCTGTCCGATAGCGGTATATCCCACAGCAGTTTGGTTTCTTGGCAATTTCAATCGCCGTCCCCGACCGCAACGAGTCCCAGGCCTCCGACAGAGAAGATCAAACACAGCAGGTACCTTCTTATCTCCCCCCGGTATTTCATTTCCATTTATATCCCCGCTCTTGACGAGATCGTTAGCGTACAATTAACGTTTCAAGTAGTTCGACATTCCACTCACTCGATCATAGTTCAACACCGTGCCTCTTGCAGTTTCGGGAGAATCTGATCATTTTTATGTGAATTCGAATAAAGATGATCTCGAAGCGTTTGAAAAACGGAGAGACTTGCGGGAATGGAGGCGGAATTTCGGTGGTTATTTTGCAGCTCGGCGTCGGAGGTCGCGTTGACGGCGACAAGATGGCTGGATCCGAGCACCGGTGTGACGCACGAGCCAGAGATGAGGAGGTCGGTGAGCGACAATGGGCCAGCGGGTAGCGACGGAGTTCCCAGCGACACGACGGAGGACGACTGGTCTCGAGGAAGCGCCGAGGACCCGGACGAGCTTCCATCGCCGTCGAGTTCACCTTTGCCCTCGCCGGCCGAGCCGCCGGAACACACCGGCCCCATAACGGAACTCGATCGCAAGGTACGTTGATCTCTCTGTTCTATATTCTATACCTGGGCGCGAGCCTTTTGTCCTCGTATTCGCGAACATTTCGCTCATCGATCTCTCTCTCTCTCTCGCTTTGTCGACCTTTATGAGATATTCGGGTCGCGCGTCAATTACTTTGCACTAATTCTGTAATAACATCTGGGAGCTGTTTCACTACGTGAAACAGCAATTTCATTTATCAGAACGATCTCGGGATAAATTTCTATGTAGAAATGAGGAATAAGAAATCGCGTCGAATTCGAGGTCTGTTGCGTTCCTCTTCTATTTCGCTTACATGCATTCCACATTAGCAAATACACTGGAAATAGCGCACTCGAGCAGCAGCTAGCCGCGGAACAAGCGCAAAATTAGTACTGCCTGTTATCCAACGGACAATAGGCATTACCACCTTCTCTCTTATTCTCGTTTCATTGACATGCAAAACCAATTACGCAAGAGATGCACTCGCTCTCCCTTGTCTCCGAGGGGGAACGAATTCCGCTTTGTTATCTACGAGTAACGCAACTAGCATTGACCGCGACTTGCGCGAGCAAGTGAGGGAGATCATCCATGTGAGGGAGAGAGAGAAGAGGTTGCTTCAAGCTTTTTCACGTGCTGGAACGACACTTTGCCCGATTTATCGAACCGATTTATCTCAAGGTGGCAGCTTACCGTGTACAAAATACTTTTGTACGTCTCAGCGTGACCAATTTCGCTCCTTGTCTTCAGGTAAGAAGAGCCACGGAAGCCGTGCAGAGACTCTGTCAGTGTCCGTCTGAGAGATGCTCCAAGCTGAAGGTGCGCAAAGTCGGCGAGGGACGGTATCACATTGCTGGACGAAATGTATTCATCAGGGTACGTACGCATCGAGAATCGAGACAGATATTCACTACGTTTTTTTTTTTTTTTTTTTTTTAA